>CAUYRH010113423.1:0-27308 GCA_963574655.1 Perodicticus potto | reverse complement strand
CCCATAACTGAATTTTTAAACTGAGTTAAAGCTGGACAAGGTGGTTCACGCCTATAATCCCAGCACTTGGAAGGCTGAGGTGGGTGGGGTGTCTGAGCTCACAGGTTCGAGCCCAGCCTGAGCAAGGGCAAGATCCCATCTTTAAAAAAACAGCTGGGCATTGTGACAGGTACCTGTAGTCTCAGCTACTCAGGAGGCTGAGGCAAGAGAATTGCTTAAGCCCAGGAGTTCGAGGTTGTTGTGACCTGTGACCCCACAGCACTCTACTGAGGGCAACAAAGTGAAACTCTCTCTCTCAAAAAAAAAAAAAAAAAAACCCCACATCATTTAGGGAACTATATATACCAGCATGTCCAACATAATCTGAATTTCTTGATGTTAATGTTTGAATCCAAATCCAGCACATATTTAAGCCTGAGGAACTGAAAACTCCTAGGTCACACAAAACCTTGGTAAAACTTTTTATCCAAAGGATCTCTTGAAAGTAGCCATTACATGAAATAACAAAAACTTCTGTTCAAGCTTGCTCTTTTTATTCTTTTTCTTCACAATTCTCTCTTAGTAGATAAATTATTGTATTTGTAAACAACAGACTTTCAAGCCATATCACTACAATCTCCAGAAACAATTTATCTCTGCAGCTCTTCATGCACACCTGGGCTGGCATAGACATTAGCTTGACGCTCCTCTGTTTTCTCCGTTAGAACAGATTCAGCAGGCACTGGGTACTCCTGTACCCCGGATTTCACAGCATGAGCTGCATAGTTAAGGCTGCTATTTTCACTCCAATGCCAGTAACCGGAGAAGGGGTTATAAAGCATTCCTGCCACAGTCTGAACTGACAGACCATTTGGTTCCAGAAGGCTCTCCAGCTTTTCGGGTGAAACAAACTTCTCCCAAGTGTGAGTACCTTTTGGTACAATACCTGCAATTTGCTCTGAAAAAACAATTCCCAAGGCATAGGACAGTTGTGTTTTGTTGATTGTAGTGATGAATAAAGAGCCATTGGGTTTTAACACTTGACAGCAGCACTGTAAAAATGTTTCTAGATCAATCACATGCTCTACAACTTCAGAAGCTACAACAGCATCAAATGTTTCTGCAGTCTCTTCCACAATCTCTTCAAGGGAACAGGCTCTGTACTCTATCCTCTTATCCAGGACTGGATCAAATGACTTATGGCACTGTGCTGTTTTAATGTTCTCATCCACAGGATCGATTCCAATAACTGAAGCCCCAAGCCTACCTAGAGGTTCAGTTAACAATCCACCACCACAGCCAACATCGAGACTCTTCAACCCAAACAAAGGTTTTCCTGGCTGATGATTAGGAATTGTTTTCAAAAGATTGTCTCTGCACTTTTTCATTCTATTCAAACAGGAAAAGGTCATCCTACAGGATTTGAACCACATGGCTCGATATTCGTTGAAAATTCTTGGTTTAATTTATAGAGTCCAACAGAGCGAATTCTTTGAATAAACAGCCGAAGTAGTGAAGACACTTGGCTTGTGGGCTCCAGCACCCAGACCCAAGCACTCCTAAAGAACAACCCCGGAGTAGCTCAGCTTGCTGTTTCCTACATTGCGACAAAGGATCCCACCCCTTTTCCAGTCCCTTTGGCAGACAACATCTTTATAATTCTAAGAAAAATTATATTTTACCTATATGCAATCAACCTACCAGCTACAAGAGTGAAATAAAAACATTTGCAGGCATTAAAAAACCTAAACCTTTTGCTCATTAATCATTATTAGGAAGTTATGAAAGAATATACTCCACACAAAAGGAGTAAAACAAGAACAAGAAAATCTGGGGAGCAGGAAATTTGGGATCCCAACCTGAGAGAAGATAAAGAGAATTCTTAGAATGGTGATAAAGGCCAACGTACCCAAAGATCACAGAGAGCAGCAAGTCCAGAGAGAAACCAGTGAAGTCAAAGCGAGAGAATGAAAGGTTCCGAGGGAAAGAAGGAACTGATTGATTATCTGATGAGCATGTTATCACTGAAAACAGCATGGGAAATTGGACTGGGAGATTGTTGGAGGAAAAATTTGATATTTACAAAGAAAACAGGAAATGAAAAATATAGGGCAATCATTAATGCCGGGGGAAAGATGTTCAAGAAAGGAAACAATTGTAGTTTACTACTTGGCACACCAATGAACAATCTTTGCATAGTCATAATAAGGTAATGCAAATAAAAATGCCAATTTAATCTTAAATTGTGGCGTAACCACATCAGGAACTTAAAGTGAGGGACACGGATGTGTAAGAGGCCTAAGTCTCTTCATTTGACATAATATGAGGTCAGTAGAAAACACCAGAATGTAAAAGTTAAACATTATCAACCTGAACTTATGACTTAGAAGTATAGAGGTAAAAACCAGAGGAAACAAATAAAAGGGTTGAAAGGGCTGGGCAGAGTGCTCATGCTTGTAATCTAGCACTTTTAGAGGCTGAGGCAAGAGAATTGCTTGAGGTTAGAAATTTGAGATCAGCCTAAGCAAGAACAAGATCATATCTCTACGACAAATAATAGAAAATTAGCCAAAGGAGGTGATGTGTGCCTGTAGTCCCAGCTATTGGGAGGCTTAGGCAGGAGGATGCTTAAGACTAGGAGTTTGAGATTACAGTGATCTAAGATAATGCCACTGCACTCTAGCTGGGGCAACAGAGCCAGCTAAATAAATACATGGGTTAAAAGTAGAAGAGTTGGTATGCAGGAAATCAAGAAATGGTGAGGTACGGACTGTGGGTTTTAGTTGTAAGTCTCGTAAAAGTAGCAATTTTTAAAAATTATTCACCTGTAATAATTTGATTTTGAAAATAAGTATTTAAAAATTATTACATGGTTATATTAGATAATCTTTAAAATTGCTTCTAGCTATAAAAGACACTTATTGAAAACTTCAAAGGAAAAAAAATTACTTCAATGAGAAAAGTATGGAAGGTAACTAGCATGTTAAAGGACTAAATACTTTTTTTTCCTGCCTAGGTTTCTTTTTCCAGCTTTATGCTAATTCCATAGCTTTGGACTAGAAAAGAAAATGTTTCTGTGATTAGAATCTACATCTGAACTTGGCCTAGGTTAATTTCCTAAAGAATAATTTAAAAGAACACAAACAGAGTAACTACTCAGCAATGAAGAGAAACAAATTTCTGATACATGCCACAACATGGATAAATCTTCAATGAATTATGCTAAGGGAAAGAAGCCAGAGCCATAAGACTGCATAATGTGTGATTCTATTTATATGACATTCCAGAAAACGCAAAACTGTATGGATAGGAAATAATCTGTGGTTGCCAGGGGCTGGAAGTTGAGAGTGGGGTTGACTCTGAAAGGACTTGGGAATTTTTTTAGGCAATGAAATTAGTCTATTTCTTGAGTACGCTGAGGGTGGAACATTTATGTATTTGTCAAAATTTACAGAACTGTACACTAGGAAGGATGAATTTTATCATATGTCCATTACATCTAAGTGAGAGAGAGAGAAGAGACCGAGGAGGAAAGTATGGACTATGGCTCCAAAATAATTTTAGATTCAGATTGTCAAATGAAACTAACAAAACCTCAAGTCCTTGGGACTCTTCTTACTTCATTGGGTGTATAATTAAGATCACATAAGACCTTGTCTCCCAGATGTACCCCAAAGTGTCATGCAGGAGTCGATCTTAGCTTCATGATCAACACAATTTTTCTCAGAACTTTCTAAAAACCAAATCTTTAAACCATAAAATGATCCCTATAGTAGATTACACAAATGGACTCAATTGTTCCTCTCCCCAAATTCCTTTTGCAATGTGCCTTTGCAGTTCCTTCCCTTAACAGTGGGAATTTTGTTCCCCAGTCCTCGAATCTGGGTTGACCTTATGAATGGCATTACAGATTACGGTGGAGGTAGCTTTGTGCCAACTCTGAACATAGACCTCCAGGGGCCTTGTGGCCATTCATTAGTCTTCTTAGAGCCCTGCCCAGCTACCACGTGCATAAGTCCCAATTTGTTTCTATGAGAGCAATGTGGCCCAGTCACCCTGTCACCCCAGCTAATAGCTTGTCACATCCAGATATGAGAGTGAGCCCATCCACTGGCTGACCACAGCAAGCCCAGCAGAGGTCAGCCACACCTGGTCCAGATGAGCTGAATTGTCTAACAGAACCATAGAATCAGGAATGAAAACAAATTGCTGTTGTTTTAAATCACTACAATTTGAGGTACTTTGTAATGTAACAGACACTAAACAATCAATATAAAAAAGCATATGATTTTGTGAAAAAACAGAAATAGCTTAATTACATGTCTTTATAATACTAAAAAGTTAGGTATTGTAGACTAGCTATTTTATTATAAAATTTCCTAAAGTTTCATAAAATATTGTATTATACTTTGTAAAAAACCCATTTTACTTGTGGGAATTTATTCTATAGGTGTACAACATGAACTAAGTGAGCACCTATTAGTCTAAATAAAGTTTTATGAGAACACACCCTAGCCATTCATTTACATATTCTCTACAGCTGCTTTCACACTAATGAAGCAGAGTTGAAGGATCTTGACAGAGACTGTATGGGCCCTAAACTTACAGTATTTACTCTGTGGTCCTTCACAGAAAAGATTTGTTGACCTGGTCTAAACCAGTAGATCTGGAACTTTATTGTGCATCAGAATTACTTGAAGCACCTGTTGAAACACCTTGCGTATGCCTTCAGGGTTTCTGATTCACAGAAGTCTGCACGGAGCTCAAGAATTTGCATTTCTAGGTGGGAAGCAGTGGCTCACACCTGTAACCCTAACACTCAGGGAGACTGAGACGGGAGAATTACTTGACCTGGGAAGTTTGAGACCAGATCTGAGCAAGAGTGAGACCCCGTCTCTACTAAAAATAGAAAAATTAGCCTGGTCTGGTGGCGCATACCTGTAGGTCCAGCTACTCGGGAGGCTGAGGCAGGAGGATCACTTCAGCCCAGCCGCGAGTTTGAGATTATGGTGAAATATGATAACACCCCACTCTACTGGGGTGACAGAGGGACACTGTCAAAGAAATGCATTTCTAATTCTAATGATCCTCAAATTGACTTAGGTAAGCTACTGCTGGGTCTGTGTCCTCTGTGGGCTTGTTACAGAGGCTCCTCAATCTGTGTGCCCAGGCATTACAAAGCAGAGTTCAGGGCTGCTAGCTGTGTCCTCCCCGACCTCAGTGTTCTCCTGAATGCTGAGATTGAGCTCACAGCTCTCATTTTGCCTTCTCCTAAACCATTTAATCTAGTCTCCCAGAATAAGAGCTGGGTTCAATTTTCTACTCCACTGGGTGCTTGGGTAAGTCAGTTTACCTCTCCGAAGCCCTGGAGATAATAAAATACTCTCTCCTACTTTCCATGACTATTGTGAGAATTCAATGAGAAATGTTATGCAAACTACTTTATCAATATTAACAATTCCTAAAGTTGAATTGTTATGTATCATCATTAGTAACCTATTGTATTGTTGTAACAATGCTATTCTTGGTAACCCCAGCAGTTCTAAGAGGATGTTGCTGTGGATTATCAGCAGAGAAAAAGGCTTCGCCCAGGAAAAATTAATAAACATTAATGAAGTCAGCCTCTGATTAAAAAGAAGGCCTTTCGCCCATTAAGCAGCTTCAGACATTATTCTGCATTCAAAGGTAAACATTTGTCCTCATTCTTGGCAGAAGCATGCAGGATAGGTGAGAGATACTGATGGACCCAAGTTGTCAGACCTGGAAGCTCAAAGCAAACTCTCTCTGTATCCTTGCCCAGGGCAGCTCTTCAATCTTTGGGTTCTATTCCCAGCCTGTGAGGCCATGCCAGCCTCTGAGGATCTCCAGATACTCCAGCAACTTCTGAATTGCTCCAGGAGGACTCAAGGCACTAAGAACACCTGCCCATACAGGAAAGCTCAAGAAACTGCCAGCCGGCCCCAAGCTACAGAAAGCCATTAGCTGCTAATGATCCCCAGCACAGCAGCCAGCTGGACTGGAAGTTGATGCAGAGTGTAGAGTGTAGAGTGAAGCAATTGGGCATTACTGTCCCCTGTAGCCACTGAGCTCCCCAGAGGCATCTGAGCTGATGTTTGCTGGCAGGCTGAGCTGGCGAATGTCTCTTCTGGAACCTCACTGCCGTGCTTCTTGGGGAGGTTAGCCAGAGGTGGAGGCTGCCTATCTGCTTCCTATTTGCTCTTTAGCGGTTTCAAGGTCGACTTAACTTACCAGCAAGCAGGCCCCAGGTCACTCATCAGCCTGGCATATGCCACTGGTGTCCTCGTTTGAAACATATTGCTTTCCCTTGCCACACTCCCCATCCCAGCAATCAATTCTCTATGCCTAACGCACTCAGAAGTCAGGTGAACCTCCTTGAGAGCTCTTGCCTGGTACCAAGCAATTCAGATCCCAGCAGCATGTGGTGAGGAGGCTCAGGGCCCACCAGGGCTGTTAGGGAGCCTTGGGGAAACAGGTGTTGTGTGGTCCATAGGGAGGTGGAGCATCCTGATCCAGCCTTGTTAGGAATTTCTATGCCTCTGGAAGTTAAGAGTGCAGATGGCTTCACCTTTTGAAGGCACTAACAAGGTTGTCCTGAAAAGGCTTGAACACTCTGAACACTCTTTTAGGCTTCTGATTAATAGTGTGTGTTTCTTCCTTTTGAAGGAGGGAGTCAGAGGCCTGGGTCTTGTCCTGGTTCTGCCACCAATTTACTCTGGGATCTCACACACGGCACATCACCCTTCTAAAACTTGGTTACCATATCTAAAAAAGGTGAAGGCAGAATTTGCATTATGATTTCTAAGGTTCTTCTGACTGCCAAGGTTTTGATTCCCTTGAACTCTAGGGATACCCTTCCTAGCCCCCCCCCATATACACACTCCTAGAAAATGCAAACAATTTTTTAATATGAATCCAAGCAAAATGTAATAAAGAAGGTAAATTTGCTGCCCCAAATTTGCATAATGTATTCTCAAGCCAAGCAGAAATGGCATTTGGATTGTTTGCTGTTTTGAATTATCTGCACCACCGCATCCCTGCATTTGTGCAGATAATTGGGAGGTGACTGTATATGGGGAAGATACACAGTTGTCCGGTATGGATCACATCATAGGAGAAGAGTCTGGGCTAATGTAATTAACTCAGTTTGTGGAGCCCAAGGAAGACCGTTAGTCAGATGTCCAGAGTTTTATACATAGAAAAATCTTTTTGGATGTCCCTAATAGAACCCCTGACCATTAAAGGAATAAAGTGGGTAAGAAAATGTGTTAACTAAATTCTGAATCAATAGGTCCTGGTTTGTGATCAGAGTGACTCCAAAGGCAAGGTGACTTGTTATTTTATTGTGGCAAGAGTTTGAATCTCCTGTGGTGGGTAACAGGTAACAGGAGCAAGGCCTGGTGCCTGTACAAATGTTCCCATTTGCTCAATTTCAGAAACCTGAACAGGTCCTTGTGGTGCAGGTCTCGGAGGGCCAATGATGGCAGAACCAAGAAGCTGTCGCGGGAGCTTGAAAGGGGTGGTTTTAGGACGAATACAACAAATTACTACTCAACAAAGCAGGTAGTAAAGAAATGAAACATGTTGCCCCTGAAGGCAATATAGGTTGAAAATAGAAATAGGTTCAAAAATTGCTTTGGATAAATTCAAGGCATACAAATCTACAACAGAGGTTTCCTTTGTAATAGGAAAGCTAGGTCTACTTGACAGTTGATGGAGAATAGCTGTGTTTGCCTACAAAGCATCCTTTCTGCTGCTCTCAACCCCACTGCCTCTTTTACCCTTTGCTTACTGAGTGCTAGGCACTCACTGAGAAACGCATGTGCATTATCGGATTTAATCCTCACAGGTACATGGTATCAGGTATTATGATTCCCGTTTCAGAAAACAGGAAACAGTATCGTACAGATGTGCTGGGCTGACTGCTCAGCTCACACAATCCCTCTCCTGTGTGGCCATCCCCATGTGACCACCTCTATATCATGTGATCCTGCTCCCCTTGGCCACTGCCCACTCATACAGGGGCAACCCCCAACCCAATCCAAGGGGGTCAGTCACTGAAATGTAAAGTGAGGATGCACAGATGCGGAGCTGTGTCCATTAATGGCAGAACTCCTGCTTATCCTTGCAGAAATTGCAACCCTCTTAGATGGATGGGGGAAACGTAAAATGGTGCAGCCGCTGTGGAAAACAGGTTGGTGGTTCTTGATGAAGCTAAACATAGAATTATCCTATGGCCCAGAAATCACACTCCTAGGCATATATCCAAAAGAATTGAAAACAGGGACTCAGGTACTTAGGCACAAAGGTTTATGATAGCATTATGCACAATAGCCAAAAGATAGAAACAAGTCAAATGTCCACCAACAGATGAATGGATCAACAATTGTGGTATGTCCATACAATGGAACATTATTCAGCTATAAAAAGGACCAAAGTACAGATACAGTCCACAGCATGGATGAACCTTGACGATATGTGAAATAAGCCAGAGCCAATAGGACAGGCATTGTGTGCTTCTATGCACAGGAAATCTCTATAGGCTAATTCATAAGACAGAAATTTCCAGGGTCTGGGAGAAAAGGTGTATGGGGAATTATTTCTTCATGATTATAGAGTTTCTGTTTAAGGTGATAAAAACATTTTGGAAAAAGATAGTGGTGATGGTCACATAGCATTGTAAATGTGATTCACACCATCGAATTGTACACTTACAAATGGTTAAAATCACAAAATTTTATGTTATCTACATTTTAACCACAATAAAAAAAAGTTAAGGAAAAAAACACCTGGACTGGACTGCCGAGATTCTTCACTTGGTTGTTTAATTGAAATGACTTAGTATCATAACAATAAATTTCCTTCTGTCATTTAACTATCCAGACAGGGTGCTTTTGCTGGTGACCATTGAAACTGCCATTGTATATGAAAGTTTCAGGTTTCGTAAAGAACTTGTCTAAAATCTCACAGCTTCAGAGTATCAGAACTGGAAGAGGAGCCCACATGCCCATGTGTGGCTGGCATCAGACATTGGAGCCATGACTATAACCACAATAACACTGTGAACTGTCTGAAAACTCATATCGGTCTGTGTCAAGTCTGCAAGTATCCACTCATGCTGTTTTCATCTTTTAGAATGCAAACATTCTAATAACATGAAAAATGAATTCGTTCACTCATTCATTTATTCAACCAGTTGCTCAGCCAATCATCAATACCCAAGTATTTCTTGAGCAGTTATTGGTTGTTTAACACTGTACAGGATATTCAAATGAGAAAGAGAAAGGGAACCCCACATTCCACAACCTTGCAATCCAGTTGGGGGAGAAGCGCCATGTGGACAAAATACTTAAAACAAGTAGGCCACATGGGCAGTGCCTGTGGCTCAAAGGAGTAGGGCGCCAGCCCCATATGCCGGAGGTGGTGGGTTCAAACCCAGCCCCAGCCAAAAACTGCAAAAAAAAAAAAAAAAAAAACCAAGTAGGCTGTGTGACTAAGGCTTGTACATCAAAGCATCTGAGGGAAGGGGGATTGAATGAAAAGAAAAACTCACTTGTTATGCATTGGCTTCAGCAATAAAAGTTCTTTCTGATGGATAGTCTAGGCCTGATGGAGAGAAATGTTTCCAGTTGTTTTTGCAGGTTTTGAAATTAAACCATCTTAATTACCATCCTACTACTAAGATTTAACTCTTTGTATTACTCATGAAAAGCCACTAGAGATACTCCCCCGCCCCCACCACAGATACTGCATAATTTCTGATGTACTTTCTCTTATTGCTGGTTCTCTACATTTTATGATGAAATGTTTGGCTCAGTTCATTAGGATTTGGGGGGAGGGGTGTTCAGCATTCAAATCAGGAACAGACCTGCCTTTACCTATACACAAACTTAACAGAAATCTGACTAGGGCAAATATGTGTAAAGACAAGCAGTCCTGCATTTCATTGTTTAATCAAAAGACAGTCTCACAATTCATGACATAAGGCTCCCATCGCTGCAGACCATCTTCAAGCCTCAAACTCCTCTGCCCTGTCACTTGGAGTAAGCCTGATTTATCAGGTTAGTTCAGCAATCAGCCATGTTAATACCAAAAGTATGTCTTAAATTTAATCTATGTTCTACCCATGAACACACTCAGGGAAACACCTTTATATTAACACTCAGCTGTTAACAGCTGACTTGCAAATGTGTTCTCTTTGGCCTGTACAGTGGACCCTGCTGATTGATTATACAAAGGCCTTTCCCTAAAGTCTCTCCTTTGGCTCCTCCCACTGGAGGGATGGCTCTGTTCCAACTACTAAGAGTGGCCATGTAACCCAGTTTTGGCCTTTACGATAAAAGCAAAAGACTGCTGAGCTAAGTTGAGGGAAAATTCAGGAAATAAATTTGCTTTCCTGATAAAAAAAGGAGATGTGTCACAGGTCACTTCTGACAGCACTTGTCAGGGCCCAGGACTGGCCAGGTCTCAGGCTGGCTTAACTAGGTTCCAGACACGGACCGCTAAGTTACCTTGCTCAGGTCTCTTAGGTGCCTGAGGGCTATCTACTTCAGCAGGAGAGAGAGAGTGTGTCTTAGAGAGAATAAAGTAGTCTTCTTTGAATAGATAGATCTTAGTCTTTAGCAGAGCTTGGTAATCTTCAGCAGAGAGACACTGTGCTGGTGTTCTGCAGGCAGAAGAGGAGACAGAGTCAGAGCAAGCGGGTCCATGATAGAATGTGCATGCTCCAGACTGCCTTCTCCTCCAGCCTAATATAAGGCTGATCTTGTGCCTCTCGACACCACAGGTGTAGAGACTGCCAATTCACCACTGCTCTCGTCTCGTGAGCTCTCATGCTTGTTAGGAGAGCTAAATCCCTCTCCATGTCCTTTCCAACAAGGTGTTCCATTATTGAGCTATACAGGTATTTCTTATAACTCTCACTCCTCCTAGCCATAGGGTATACGGGCTGCTATAGAGATGGCCCCTTCTTCATGCCATGCAGGTAGACATGATCCAGATACTATGGAAATCATCACAGTAAGAGCTAAAGATGTAAAGCATGAAAGTATAAATGCCAGAAATAACCTGGGCCAATTCCAGAAACTATTTACTTCTGGATTTCTTGCTCTTCCTTTTATTTATTTTTATTGACATACCATTCAATGAAATCTCACAAACCGCAAACATCTAGGTAAGCGGAACCCAGATCAACAAAGAGAACATGACCAGCACCCTAGTGTCCCCCCATTATGTTTTCTTGTAGGCTTTACCCTCACAGGGATAACCCTTTCCCTGCTCCTAACACCACTGAGTAGTTGGCCTCAGTTTCGTACTTCACACAAGTGGAATTGTGCATGTCTGGTTTCATTTGCTCAGTGTTAATGTCTGTGAGATGCTTCTATATGGGTGTGGGTAGTTGTGATTCATTCACTATCTACTCTAGTCCAGGTGGTGTTTATATCATAATTTATTTACCCATTCTAGTGTTGATCAGCATTTGTGTACTGTCTAGATAAGATAGTCTTGGTATTATCAATGCTCATTCTTAAGTCGTCTGATGATAAATACATGTGCTTATTTCTGTTAGGTATATACCTAAGAGTGGGATTGCTGAGTCATAGGACTTGCACTGATGAACAGTTTTCCAAAGTGGTTGTATTAGAAATATTTTCCTGTAACCCTCCCCCCCCATATTTTTTTAAGCCACTGTAAGTTAGGTTTTCAATAACTTGCAGCTGAATACATTCCTAAGCAACATAGCCTCCTTGGCATTTGAAATACTATTTAGTTCGTTCAAACACATATATACAATCAGGAATCTCAATGTGAAAACTACATTTCCAGCTTGTCTTGAAATATTAAAAGATCTCACAAGACAGCAAACATTTCTGGATGAAAACAATTGGCTGGATTTAAAAATAATAATTGCCAACCCTTATACAGTGCTTACTGTGTCCCAGAAACCATTCTAAATGCTTATCATACATTGACTCATGTAGTTTTCACAATAATTCTACAAGGCAGTTACTAGTGACCTGCCCATTTTACAGATAGGAAACTGAGGTGCAGAGAGATGAGCTGTTTAGATTACCATCACACAGCAAGTAATAGTGGAACCAGGATTTGAACTCAGACCCTCTGGTCCAGAACTTTTGCTCTTAACCACTGCACACCACCAGTAGAAGGGCTTGCATGCTCCAGTAACCACAGCTTCCATCAATCTTACTCTTTGATACACAGTTCTGCTCTCATTTAAGTTAACCTGTTAGACTTCTGTAGACATTCCAATTTACAACCTTAGCATTGCATATATTGTGAGGGAAAGAAAGACTCCCATATAAATTTGGGATTTTTGCCATTACTTCCAGGATACTTATCATACCATCAAATTGTTCACCCCTGGGACTCAAAGCAGAAGAATTTCATACATTTAATCCATGTGCAAGAACTGTGTAATTCTTGCTATCACCCATTATACATAGCAAATTTCCCCCCTCCCAACTTCTTGTGGATTCTTTAAAACCTATTTATTTGGGGGCAATATTTTCACTAGTAATTTGTTTTTCCATATGTTAAAGTCAGCATTGTTTAGCGAATTGAAGGCCCTTTTGGCCTGGTAGCTCAAGGATGCTAATGGAATGGTACAAATAGAAGGGTTAAGAGCCACCAGAGCAGGCAGCAGAATGGTGCACGCCATTTAGACTGACAAGCAACCAAGAAAATGATTTCACAGCTGGAACTGTAGGTAGAAGTTGTTCCTGAAAATCAGGGGAAAGGCCCTTCTTAAGTTTCTAGGGATGGACAGAAAGAGAAAAGAGGAGAAGGGATTGGTAGTAAACAGCGATTGCTTTTGTTTACCCAGAACTCATTTCCCTGTCTTGGTCATGACACTACTCCCAGTCAGTGTAGTTCTGACAGAACTGACCCCCATGGCTCTAGAAACCAGCATATTCCATTTTGCTGGCTACACTGCTTGATTCAATGATGAGAATGAATTCAAGCTGACAATGCAATTCAATTTTGTGACTTTCACTGGAATTGCCTGGAAGATAAGATTCTGCAAATATTTCTACCTATTAATGAAAGGATGATATTGGCAGAATCTTGAAGCTGCTGGGAGCTCCCAGATGAAGAAAAACTTCTTGAAATTGCTGCTCATACAGATGAGAGAGAAGAAGAAAACTGAGTTCTGTTAATCTGACATGGCTCAAGCTCCTGGATCCAGCCATACCTGAAGCTCTGGACTTTTCCATCATGACAACCAACACGTTTATTTTTGCAATAAAGTCATCTTGAATTAGATTTCTGTCACTTGCAAAAACAATAAACTTTGTTTATTTATACTCTAATTATAATCTATATCTACTGGGTAGGATAGAATATAACATCTTAAACATTGAAGGAGAGAGAAGAAAAGAGGTACAAATTTGGCTAGAACAGAGTAAAAGAGAGAGACTGAGTTCAAGTACATATGCCCCAGAACCAGCAAGAGAAAGATGAAGTTGGAAAAGAAATCTAGAAGCCCTGTTGGTACCTTATTGGGATGTGGAAGCAGGTCAGTCTGATCCTGCCCAGTTCATATGCTCAGTTCTCTCCACTCTGGAGGGCCAAGTCTATACAATGTGGAAAATGTGGCAGAGAGAGAGAGAGAGATCTGAGGAAGTGAAGGCAAATGGCTGTGGACATGAGACATCAGGCTTTAGACACAAGGGCTTTGTGTCTCCAGGAATGCTGAATGTGTTTCTGATGGTGTCATGCCAGCCCTCTTCTGAGTTTGAGTGCACTGGCCCATTGAGCCAATCACTTTTGAGATTTCTTTTACTTTCCATCATTGCTTTCTTCTCTTCTCCTTCTTTTGGTCTGATTTCTTCCTAGTTCGTTTTTTTTTGTTTTACATTGAGGCATTCAAAAGAAGAACTGCTGATTGTCATCATTAATCATTTGGAGTTTAATTGGGTTTTGACTAATATCTGTAGATTAAGGTCATGTTCTCTACTTAGAATTTCTGGCAGAGTAATGAAGGTATATAGAATTCTAACCCCAAGCCCCAAACTAAAATGCTGTGGACTAGTACAGATTACCTGTCAACATTATGCTAATGTCCGCTCCCAAATTGTAAGACAAGTTTCTTAGTGGTTACAGACAGCTTGAATTTAATCACCAGGACGGATCTTGAGGAAGCACTAATTTCTACAACTGAATTTTTTTATGTGGTAAATACATTTAACATGAGATCTAACCTCTTACATGTTTAAGTGTGCGATGTAGTTTTGTTAAGTACAGGCACAATGTTGTATAGCAGATCTCAGAACTTAATCATGTTACATACGTGAAATGTTATACCCATTGAACAACTCCCCCTTTCCCCTTCCCCCAGCCTCTGGCAACCACAAATCTATTGTTTCTATGCATTTGACTTTTTTAGATATTTCACGTCATTGGAATCATCCAGTATTGGCCCTTCTGTGACTGATTTATTTTACTCAGCATAACATAAACCTCCAGGTTTATCCATGTTGTCGCATCTAACAGGATTTCCTTCTTTTGTAAGGCTGAATAATATTTCATTGTGTATATGTATCACATTTTCTTTATCAGTTCATCTGTTGATGGACATTTAGGTTGTTTTCATATCTTGGTTATTGTGAATACTGCTGCAATAAACATGGGAGTGCAAGTACCTCTTTGAGATCCTCATTTCCCACAGTTGAATCCTTCAATTAAAAACTAAATCACACACTCAGGTTGAGGAAACAGGGAACCATTTTTTTATATATATTATAATATAACAGTTTCAGGAGGACACTTTCCCTCGTAATGTTTGTCTTTAGCTGACTCAGGTAAGTCTTACTTATTGCATTTTTAATTGATGTTCAGTATAATAACTGAAGGCAATCTTGGGGGACTCCTCCTACTGTGATAAAATATTTACAGGATCCCCGTGAATGTTAGTTACATGGCAGTGTAACTATTGACAAGTCAAAAGTGTACTGGAAGCACAAAAGTGTACTGCAAGTGTCTAAAGTGTATTGGAAGCAATTAAATACTTCTCCAACCTACATATTTATCAACATATGTATATATAGAGAGAGAGGCTCTCTTTTCAGCTTCTCAAGATTCAGAGCTAAACTTGAGCCATGTTTTTCTTCTGCATGTTTCTTTCCTTTCCCCATCTCACTCCTTTCCTTGTCCTCTCTCTCAACATTCATTGAAGACCTATAGTGTGCCAGTATTGTCAATTCTGAAATGACCCCTAAATGTCCCTTATAGTCATGTTACATAGAATCAGCAAATAGTTTTAAATTCTGTGCTGGAAATTTCCATAGTTTCTGATTTCTCCAAGGGATTTTGTGTTAAGCAAAAGAAAAAGAAGCAGTCTTTTTCCCCCCTGTCTTAGTGAGTTTGAAGGCAGATATACATCACTGAAGGTTGCTATTAACATTAAGTTAGTTAATTATGGCAAGCACATAGTCGACACACTGTGATGATGGAAGAGAAAAAGAATAGCCCATCAGTCAGAGGCGCCTCTAAATGATTTTACCATAATCTAGGGATATTGAAATTGATGGGTCTCAGCCCATCAACCAACCAAATACAGTATCCAGCTCATACTGGGTATGTTGGGGGGGAGAACTTAGAGTTTTAAACCTGCTAAAATCCAAAGGCTCTGGGGTGGGTCGTACCATGTCACAGTTGGAACAAAGAGTTATTTCCATATCCCTCTCTTATACCTCTCGCACTTGTCACTGTCACCAGAACACACTTGTCCAAAATGACTACGTGGCCTCCTTGCAGTGTCATACATCTTTTCTGACTGTTCTGTGGCTAACAGACACCTTTGGCTCTGTTACTCATACGTCAGTGGTCCTGCTGGGAACACTCCAGGGCTCCAGCCTCTGCCTCCATGGCTGGGCCACAGGATGAACCCAGTCACCATCCCATAGATCTGGAAACACCAGAGAATATAAGAGCAAGAACTTCCACTGTCGCTGCTGTGAGGCAGGCCACCCTCCTATGGGTAGAAAGCACCCACCTGGCCAGGTCAACTGGGAATAGGGACAGAATTTGACTATTAAGATCAGGAACTGCTTTGAATTATTACTCTTGACTATTAGCAAACAGTTGGAAGTAGATGGAAAACACATCTCCTGTAGGCCTTCTCAGGCACCAATTCCCATACCCTTCCCTCTTTTACTTCTTTTTCTTTGTTTCATGCAAATGAGTACATATAGAACTTCCTCAATTGCACAAGGAGTCACAGCCTGAACTCAGGGGTGCTGAGCAGAGAGATTTATAACTCCATCATGCCTGCGGGTCAGTACCATGGAACTCTCATAATGGTCATTTCCAATCAGGAAAAGTTCTTAGAGTCTCTATTCGAATCCCCTCTAAGCATTCCCTTCCATCTGGAAGCGGCTCTGTATCTTCATCTGCATACGCTTTGTCTCCTTAATAAGAGTTTCGGCAGCCTTAAGTAGTTCATTTTTCCAGCCTGACCTCTTCGAGCAATAGTTCTCTCTCTTAAAATTACGGTGCATCATTTTCTCCAAATGAAACTGAATATTAAAGAAGAACATGGAGAGCTTTAGACTGCACAGGATGACAGTATTTCATCCGCAGAGACAGAGGGTGTTAAAATGTTCTACAGTTGTGCACCAAAGAAATTTCTTTCCCTTCACACCTCTGTGAAGCCCAGAGCTGTGTCTAACAGGCTTTCAGTGCCATGTTTAGCACATATTTACACTCTCACAGCTCCTAGACGGGTATCTAATCTCGTTGCAAAACAAAGTCAGCCGGATTGGACCACCTTATCAGTCTGAACCCATTAAATCTTATTTATTTCCCAGCTGCGAGAGATTCAGGTAATGGTTATTTATGTAGGAATTTGGCAAATGTCAGACAAACCCAGTGATGCTTGTCTGGAGTCTTATTTGCAGAGGACGGCAGCCAAAGGGTTCTGTGAGTATTTCCCAACCTTTTCCCCTGAGACTACCCCATGTGAGGTTTTTAGACAACAAGGTCAAGCAAACTCTGATCAGGAGTGAAATGGTGAGACTGGCTGTCTTACTGAATGCTTGGATGTAAAGTGTTATTTATATCAATAGCATAAACTGTTTGCTCCACACACTCAGGGTGCCAAGATCTTTGCAGTTTTATGTTTGTTTGTTTTTCCTATTATTTTCCCTATAACAAAACTTTCCTAAGCACTTACTGGCAGAAAGCCCAGGATTTCCCTCTAGAGGTCCATCCTGATACCTCAAATTGTCAACGATGCTAAAGCCTTAATCTCCAGGGAGAGGATGTTGGGGGCAGTGTTGACAGTTCTTCCAGAAAGCCAGTTGACCAGCACTCCACTTCCCAGGAGCTAGGGCTGAAGGTGCTGCCACTGCCTTTACTGTGCTAGAGCCAGGCCTTCCCTGCACTCCCTCAGTTCCTCCCCTGCACACCTGCCTGGGGTCTCCTACAGGGGTCCCGTGTCTCTGTCAATTTGTCCATTATTTCCTGGGACCAGCCTTTACACTAAGATGTATCAACTGTGAGCAGCCTTGTCACCCGGCCTTGCAGCTAAAGGTGGTCTGCTCTAGTGACTCTTCCTCGATAAGACAATAAGTCTCTCTGGGAAACCTGTCATCTGAAGCAGCACTGACAATGGACACTGTAGAACCATTACCTGGCCAGCCACTGTTCCCAGCATATCCCTCACATATGGCCATTTCTTAGGTCTTGAAGCAAATGTAGGACAGAAAACCTCCCTGCAGAAACCCAGATGACCATAATACACAAACTTTGGTGAAAATAAGGAGCTCACACTCTTGACCCCTACTTGCCAGACCTCTTCAAGCTCCCCATGGCTTCTGGGAGTGCCTCCCATGACTTGCCGGCTGCCAGCAGCCAGGAGGTGGACAACTCAGGCGCTCTTGAGGCCAGACAGCTAGTGAGCAGCAGTGGGACCTGCTAGGCCCCTGCTGGACTGGAGTTCCCACCCCTACCCCCACTATCAAGCTGAATCAAACATCAGGTGCCACGCAGCACCTGGTCTCAGAGGGGTAACTGTTTTTTGAGCTTACAGCCATTTCTACCATGGGGGTCTCACGGTAGTGGGAATGCTGAGTGAAGAGTTTTAATCCATGGGTTTTATCCCAAACCAGCACTTCCTTCTGACAGCCAAGGTACTTATGCTGAGTCCAGGCCACCAGCCCAGATTTTAAGCTCTGTTGAGGTGGTCTCCCCTCAGTGACCTGAATGAGCTGTTTTGCAATCCGACCTTAGGCCAGAAGACTAGTATACCACACCTAGCTTTATTTTCCACACTCAGAGGGGAGGGCATACAGCTCCATGTATGTATTTTCCCTGAGTGACTCTTCTGCCTCTTATTTCTGAGTACAAATAGAGGAAGGCAGGGACTGGGGAATGACCTTTCTACATGGCAGTTTTCCCACCTCCCCCCAACCACAGGTAAGCCCCAATTCTTGACAAGCTAAGCCCAAAGTGGTCTTTTAAATCCACATGTGCTGACAGTGATATATTTCACTTACACAACCCTTAGTACATATTAGTTTGGTATTGCTGCTGTAACAAATAACCACGACCAAGAACTTAGGATTTAGAACAAGAATGTAGAACATGTTATTTTATAGTTCTACAGGTTGGTAAGCCAAAATCAGTGTCAGTGGGCAGAAGTGCTGGCTGCTTCTGCAGGCTATAAGGGGAAAATAATTTCCTTGTCTTTTCCAGCTTCTAGAGGCAGCCAGTGCACTGGCTCACACCACTCTGACCTCTCATTCCTGTCATTGAATTCTACTCACTCCAGTCTTCTGCCTCCAGAGCTCTTATAGGGACACTGTGTTTACATCAGGGCCACCCTGACAATCCAGGATCCATCTTGAAATACTGAGTTTAATCACATCTTCAAAGATTATTTTGCCACATAAGGGAACATATAAAGTAATACATTTATAGGTTCCAGGGATTAGGTGCAGACATCTGGGGACTGGCAGAGTCCGTTATTTAGCCTACCACACCTATTAAGTTTTTTAAAAATGTTTTTACCCAGCCTGATCAAGGGCAAGACTCACTCTCCACTAAAAAGAGAAAAACTAGCCAGATGTTGTAGAGGGCCCCTATAGTCCCAGCAACTTGGGAGGCTATGGCAAGAGGATCTCTAGCCCCAGAGACTGAGGTTGCTGTAAGCTATGATGATGTCACAACATTCTACCCAGGGTGAGAGATTGGGACTCTGTCTCAAAAAAAGTTTTTAGATAAATTATCTCATGCAATGCTTCAGACTATCTTGAGAGGCAGGTTATTGTCATTTCTGTTTTACAAGAGGAAATGATGTAGGCTAAAGCTGGGCTGTCCAATACATTAGCCACCAGCCTCTAGTGTGGGCTTTGGAACAATTGAACTATGCCTAGTCCAAAGTAATTTATGCTGTACAAGTATAATATTCCCAATAGATTTTGATGATTTATCACAAAAAGAATTATAAAATACCTTGTTAACAATTTAAAACATACTGATTACATGTTGAAACAATAATATGTTGGATATGTTAAATAAAATAAAGTATAACTATAAAAAATTAATTCCACTTATCTCTTTAAAAATGTTACTAAAAATTTTTAAGGTGCCCATGTACCCCACATTCTATTTCTACTGGGCAGTAGTGGGTGAAGGTGATACATTCAGTAAACAACCAACCTGTCTTCTCATCCCTGTCCCAGTGTTCTATGTCTTTTATCCCATGGAACAATAGAAGTGCTATGGGCTTTGAAGTCTAAGAGACCTGGATTCAAATTCTGACTCTCTCACTTCTGAGGAACATTTATTATTGTCTCTATGCCTTGATTTCCAAAACTGAATAAGAGGATCCACATTACAAGACTGTTATGACTATTTAATGGACAACCTAGGTAGATGATGTAGCATAGAAATTGCAATGACCATTCCTTTCCCATCTTGTCCTTCATCTATAAAACCACTATATGCAAATAGGGAAATAATAATTTTAAATGTCATCAATTAAAGGAAAATGTCATACTTATATAAAATTCCCCTCATCTATTTTAAAACAGGCAAATCTAGTTTTTTAAATAAATTTTTACAATTTTAACTCCAGATACCTAGTGTATGGTAGGTACCTACAACATCTGAAGCTCTGAGATCACAATAGTTTCCTCAATGGATACAGAAGGGACAGGGCCTGTACACACCCAGACAAAAGCCAGACTCTTCTGAGACCAACTGTACTAATAAGAAAAAAATTCCAGCCAGGCATGGTGGCTCATGCCTATAATCCTAGCACTCTGGGAAGCCCAGGCATGAGGACCGCTTGAGCTCAGGAGTTCAAGACCAGGCTGAAAAAGAGTGAAACCCCATCTCTACTAAAAACGGAAAAAATCAGCCAGCCATGGTGGCATGCTTACCTACAGCCCCAGGTATTTGGGAGGCTGAGGCAGGAGGATTGCTTGAAGTTGCAGTGACCTCTGACAACATCATGATATTCTACCCAGGGTGACAGAGCAAGACTGTCCCAACCAAAAAAAAAAAAAAAAAAAAGAAGAAGAAGAAGAAGAAGAAAAATTCAAATGATAGACACTTACATTAATTTGACAGAAGTTTGCCTTGAATGAAGTGTGGCAAACTCAAAGTCCTTTGTCCTGTGGGTTTTCCATCTGTAACATAAGCATAGAACTGTTACATAAGACCGGGCTTAGAAACACAGCCAACATTTCATTTATTGCTCTGTTTAGCAAAGTGTGTTTAGTACAAATTAATGTGTCACATACAAAGAAGGCCTTGGTAAAATCAGTTCATAAAACTCTGGGTTGAGCAAATTATGCTATTCTGCCTAAGCTAATGTACATTGTGACTCACCAGGAACCAGCATGTAGTACACAGAGTCCCAAATCCATTTGACTAAGGAAAACCCTTTTTCTTCTGGCTGAACATAGAACTGCTATGGAACTAGTATAGAATTCCTATTCTAGGGAAACACTTCGGGGAGTATCTATTTGAAAGGGATTTTAGTTCTCTCTCAAAATGATTTCTCGAGAGCTAGACATTTAGTTGTTTATTTGTAGTATGAATTCTGTATTCATACTCCTCTGTTCATGGCACACTGTCAACACCGGTTAGTTTTTCACATCCTGACACTCAAAGAAATATTTTCATTGCTTCATTCTTCTTCTTAGGGCCTCCTTTCTGCCTATTTATTGATTTACAAGATAGTCAAATTTCCAGAGGAGAAATAACAGACCCAAAGGGTTCTTCATCCTTAACAACTAACTCATAGGACAAGGTACTCTGAATTTAAATGAAATCATTTTATTTTAATACTATGGAAAACCTCAATGCAAATTTCCTCTTGCTTTAACAACCACGTGGACGTATCAGTTTGGTTCTTGTAGCTTGTACATGTCCCCTTTTGTCCTCAATGAAATGAATAAGTAAATCAGATACTACTCTAACTTCATCAGCGAGAATTGTCGCTGAATGTGTCATGAGGTAACCTCTTTCCCATTCCTTGGAATCATATCAAATAGATTGGTACAACTTTAATATGAGCTGGAGGCTTTCTCTCTCTCTATGGCAGACAGGAAGATAAGCCTTCTTTTCTTCGATGATGTTACAGTCTTATTCTCTTTAGCGATCATTCCAAAAAGGAAATAATCCCATTGACTAACTCCTATCAAAAATCAGTGGTGCTAGATTCAAACTAGTCACCATGTGCAGATGTGCTTCAGCTTCCAGACCAAACAAAATTCTTATTTTATTTAGTAATCAGGATTTATTTTAGCTGTTCAAAGCTGCTTCCTGAGAAAAGTTTGGCACTTGTCTGCATGCATACCTGACACTCGCCCAGAGTACAAATAGAAAGACCTTCCATCTAGGCAAGAATATAAATCAGGTTCTTTAGTTTCATGTTCAAACCTCAACTTTGCCATCAGCCCACTGAGATCCCTGAAGCACATGAATTTTCTATCAACAAGATGAAAAATCTATGCTTTAAGTTTCAAATTATCAGCTATTTCTTATCTGTTAATTACCCACCTGAGACAACTGATAATTGAGAAGAATTTTCAAAGAAGCATGGCTCAATTCTCCTCTAAGTTCTAGCCTCATGCCAAGTCAAAAAAAAAAAAAAAAAAAGCAAATAACACACCTGTGGTAGACTTCATTAACACACCTGTGAAAAAGCCTTAAAAAGTTCATGATTTAACTTTCTTTCTTTGGCACTCATCAAGCATATTTTGGAGAAATTTCCATAAAAAAGTGTTTTTATATCCTAAAATTGAAGAAAATAAATCCACCATATTAGTTGAGTGTCTCCATGGAAGATCAATTCATTTTAGAATTTAATAATAGGAAAACATTTTTTTAGGTTGGTATATTTAATTCAATAGATAATGAGGCCTACCTCAGTTGATATATTTTTCTCTTTTTACATCTCAGCTTCCAGGATGCTCAGAACTTCCTTTGGGATCGATTGCAGTAGTTTTGCTAAGCTACAGTTTTATGCCATGGTTATAATCCACCTATTGGTTCACTCGTATTCTTTTGCTATCTTTTAGTGGATCTCCAGTATTTTAGTCTTTATTGTAAATTATTTCAAATCCTTAGCAGTTGATAACATCAATATAAGAAATAAATAAACCACACATAATTTTTACACCACCATTCTAGGAATTTGATAGAGCATAGCTGAAGGTAAAGAGAATGAACTGTCATAGAAAAGGAGAAAGCACAGACAGAAATAAAAGAAACATCTATATGGGAGGAAAAGTGGGAAGAAATAATCTGATCTATGCAGCCCATTTATTCTCTGAAATGGATCAGGATGTGCACCCACTCTGGATACTGAAAAGATCTCCCGCTGCTGCTTTGGACAAATTTCAACAGAAAGGAGACACCATCTTAGTGGCTGGTTTTAAGTGAAGAAGAATAAAAAATTAAGGCTTGTTTTTGTTTTCCTTTTCCTCATTTTGCTACATAGTTTCTTCCTAGGTCTGTCATTTCTAAGTACTCTAGAGACACAGAGCTCAGACCTGTTCTGCAGAAACGCCCTCATCCACCCCTAAGGCCCCTGCGCAGCCGCCTATGCCAAAACCCACCTCTATGACTCACGTTTCCACCCCACTCCCCAGAGTGAATAGTTTGGATGGCAAGCATCAGCTTCTGGCTTCAGCTGCAGGGTCAGGCTGTTGCCAATGAACAAACAGGATGTCAGCCTCAGCTGTTTCAGCTGAAGAGATTGATCCTCTTTAAATAAAATCTGCAGGGGGTGAATACCACAAGACCCTCAGGTGCTCTGATGGGGAAGTGTCACACTAGGGGAGAAAAATCAGATCCCAATGAGAGGGGAACTTTGTGATGGTTCTAGACCTCATCCACTATAGAAAGGGATTTCAGACACGCGTTTAGGGGAAAGTATTACAATAAAATTTTCTTTTAAATCTTTGGCTAACAAGCCAACTCACTTTATAGTGTAGTCATAATGCTATATAACCGTAAAGAGACCTACAGTAATCAAATTCAGGTAACATTAAATGACAGTTTATGAAACACTTTTAAATCGCAGGGAATATAGTGTAGGTATGTGCAAATGTTTATTCTCTTGGAAACAGGAGTCATATTTTCATCAAATTTCCAGTTGAGGTCAACAATCAAAAAGAGGTCAGAACCTCTCACCAGTGTGATCCAATTCCCTTATTTCCCAGAGACCATCCAATCACAACTAACTCAAGCAGAGCTGCCAGGTGAGAGATCAAAAAAAATCAATTGTAGGGAAGAAAGTTTTCTAATGAGATTTCATTTGAAAGTCTTATAGCTTGCAAGGCTAAAAACATCGTATATAAAAGAACAAAGAAGGCCTATACCAGCTAGAATTCTAACTCCAGAGTTTTTCTGATCAAAAGAATTTATGTACGATTTTTTTTCTGTGATCATTTTATGTGTTTAGGAGTATAATTTTCTCTAAAGGAACTGCGTTGCTTATCATAGCAAAACCTGAAAGTAACAGATGCTGATAAACAGCTAATAACAGATGCCAGATTCTTTTGAATCCTCTGCTCACCAACAACACACGGATGACTCACCACACTGGCCAGTTTCTTGATTCCCAAATTAACTGTGAACATCACCTCCACTTCTTCCAGCCATTTACTGCCAAGGCCACATCTCCAGATCAAGTCATTATCTGGAATTTCTCCATTTCTCAAAGCTTTCATTCACCTGCTATTCCCTCTGTATCTGTCAGTTGACCACTTTGACACCTGTGTCCAGGGCGCTTCTATTTTCCTCATGTCCAGCAGCTCCACTCTCCTGCCTTCATCACTTTCTCTTCCCTCAACTCTCTTGTGTCATTGTCCAACCCAACCACCTGGTCATGTGGCATTCCTTGGCTAATCCCCTGTCACATGCTCTGTTTCTATGCCTGGGCCAATGATGGCCTCCAATTCCTGCTGAGTCCTCAACAACTGCCTGGAAATCCACCTGTTCCCTTCCTCTTCTCCACAGCAGCTACGTCAAACTTCCTCAAGTCTCCTGCTCTTCAACCCTGCCACTGCTCCACACATTTCAGGAGATGACCTTGTTTCTTACTATACCAAGAAAATGAAGGTCATCAAACTGGAAATTTATCAATTTTGTGCATCTGCATGATGCACAAGAAAGAAACTCCATTTCTTTCTCTTCCAGCATAATCAGTGTCTCCTATTTTACTTATTCCTGTATACATTTCGCCAATCTTAAAAAAAAAAAAAAAGGCAACTCAGACTTACCATAATCATTTTAACCAACTGGTCAAGGTTGGCACCCCCCAAAGTGGGGTGGCCTGATATTATATGCCCCCCAAAGTAATCTAATTGGAAATACATAAAAGCATTATTGTCATGTTCTTATCAAATGTTTATGAGCTGAGACTTATGGTAAGGAATCAATCAGATAAACCCAGATTGTGAGATGTCATGTAGGATCACTAACCTACACTCCTCAAAGGATTTGATGGCGTGAGAAATAGAGGGAAGCATTGGTAGAAACTAAAGAGATACTGTGTAACAACCACTTGCAAGGTCCGATCTTGACCTGGATCAATCTTGGATTTTGGATCAAAGGGAGAAAATGCTAGAGGACATTTTCAAAATTATTGGGGAAATGTGAGTGTGGAATACATGTTGGATGAAGCTACTGGATTAATGCTGATTGTCTCTGGGTTTGGAAGATAAATAATGAAGTGTTTGGGGGTGAAATGCCAATGAATACAATGGATGTTTCAGAAAAAGGAAGTTTGTATCTAGGTAGTGAGATGAACTGGGGGGATCTGCCTGAGGGATAGATAAGAGTTCATTGTTCCAACTTTTCTGTGGATTTGAAAACTTTCAAAAGAAAAGAAAATCCTCTATCTCCCCTCAGGTAATCTATCTTTTACCTCCCCTTCCCAGCCCGATGTTTGAAAGATCATCTAACGCATTTATATTTACTTCCTCATCTGTCATTCATTTTTCATTCTAACATAGTCTGTTATTTTCCCCACTGCACTGCTGAAATTGCTCTCCCCGAGGTCGACTTTAACAACGTTGTTGCTAAATCCAGTGTGTGGAAACCTGTGATCTATTTTCTAGTTCACCAAATCGCCCTTCGACTGTGTCCAATTTAACGCTAAACTCATCTAAATTTCAGCTATTACACTTTCTCATTTCTAGAAGTTCTGTTTTTACTTCCAGAAGTTCACATCTTCTCTGCTGCTTTTTATGGTTTACTATTATCTGCAGATATATTCTCATTGATAGAAGTGTTGTAGTTTTACTTTTCAAAGCATTTTTGCAGTTTTACTGATGTATAATGGGCTCACAAGAAACTATGTAAATTTATAGTAGTAACTAGAAAAATTTTACATATGCATACACCCACAAACCATCACCACAATCAAGACAGTGAACATGTGTCACCCCAAAGTTTCCTTGTGTTCCTTTGTAATACTCCCTCCATGCCCCTCGAGCTATCCTTACCCATCCTAGATAACTACTGATCTACTTTCTGTCATTAGAGCAGATTTTCTAGAATTTTAAATAATGAAACAATATAGAATATACTCCCTGTTTTTAACTTTTTTTCACCTACCATAATAACTTTGAGATCTATACTATTGCACGTATCAATTGTTAATTCCTTTTCGTTGCTGAGTAGTATTCCATTATATGGATAAACAACAATTTGTTTGATCATTCATCTCTTGATGGACATTGGGTTGTTTCCAGCTTGGGACTATTACAAATAAATCTTCTATATACGTTCATGTACAACTCTCTGTATAGATACACTTTTTCATTTTTTTTTAATAAATACCTAGGAGTCAATGACTGGGTCACATGGTAGGTATACTCAACTTTTTAAAAAACTGCCAAAATGTTTTCCAACAGAGCTGTACCATTTCACATTCCCACCAGTTAGTGTATGTAATGTATGAGAGTACCAGTTACTGCACACTGTCTCCAACCCTTAATCAATCTCTTTATAGTATAATCAATCTCTTTATAGTAGCCATTCTAATAGGTATGCAGTGGCATCTCATATAGTTTTAGCTTGCCTTTCCCTAATGACAATGACATTGAACACTTTTTTCATGTGATTATTTGCCATCTAAATATCTTCTTTGGTGAAGTGCCTTCTCAAATCTTTTTTCTGTTTTTAAAATTTAAAAATAATTATATAAACAAATGTTCTATTTTTGAGTTTTGACAATTCTTCATATGTTCTGGATTTAAGTTCTTCATCAGATATGTGATTTTAGTTTTACTTATTTTGAGACAGTGTCTCACTCTGTTGTATCACACTAGAGTACCATGGCATCAGCCTCGCCCACAGCAACCTCAAACTCATGAACTCAAGTGAGCCTCTTGCCTCAGCCTCCCAGAGTGCTAGGGTTATAGGGGCATGAGTCAACATGTCAGGCAAATATTTGATTTTAAATATTTTCTCCCAATCTGTAGCTTGTCTTTTCATTCTCTTAACAGTGTTTTTCTAAGTTATTAATTTTAATGAAATCCAGTATATTTGTTTTTTTATGTATGTTTTGTATTTGGGGTATTGTACCTAAGAAATCTTCACCTATGGTCATATTTTCTTCTATACTTCTAGAAATTTTGCAGTTTACAGTTAGATCTAAAATCCATTTTGATTTAATTTTTTTTTTTTTTTTTTTTTTTTTTTGAGACAGAGCCTCAAGCTGTCACCCTGGATAGAGTGCCGTGGCATTACAGCTCACAGCAACCTCCAATTCCTGGGCTCAAGCGAGTCTCCTGCCTCTGCCTCCCAAGTAGCTGGGACTA
>CAUYRH010113421.1:0-20916 GCA_963574655.1 Perodicticus potto | reverse complement strand
ACTATTTTATTTTCTTTTTTTTTTTTTTTTTTTTTGGTTTTCTTTCCCTCACCCCCTCCCTCCTTCTCTGTCTGCTCTCTCCTTCCCCCATGCCCCACTGTGTCATTGATTGTCATTAACTGTCCTCAAATCAAAGCTATGGTATATGTATACAATGGAATATTACTTTTTTAATAGCCATCAAAAATAATGTAGACTTTGCAGCATTTGTAGTAACTTGGATGGAGGTTGAACATATTATTCTTAGTGAAACATCACAGGAATGGAGAAACATGAATCCTATGTATTCAGCTTTGATTTGAGGCTCCACTATATTTCCATAAATACCTTGAAGGGAAAGCTCCACACGGTGGTCACCTCTGCCATAGAGCTCTGCAACTGTCTGAATGCTTTGGTCTCCACAAAAGTCCTATGTTGAACTCTGAGCCCCAAGGGGATGGTGTTAAGAGGTGAGGGCATTGGGAAGTGATTCACTCAGGAGGACTCTGCCCTGATGAATGAGATTACAATAGAAGCCAGAAGGGTGTGTGTGTCCCTTCTGGAGGTGAGGACATAGCAAAGAGGGGCCCATCCTCTCCAGACACTGCATCTGCTAGAGCCTTGATCTTGCACTTCCACCCTCCAGAACCGTAAGAAGTAAATCTCCATTGTTTACAAATTACCAAGTCTTTATTTTATTACAGCATACAGACTAAGACACAGAGCCTCCTTTGGATTACCTGTTCCTTCTATGTCAGGGTCAAGAATTCTCAGTGTGCTGACATTCAGCTCAGCGCCACTCTTGACTCAGGACTTCCACCCAGCCTGAATGAGCATCATGTGAGCCACAGACACTTCCTAAGAACTAAAAGAAAGTGGAGCTGAGCTAAGACATAGAAACTACCTTTGAGAGATCTTTCATGCCAGGGTTCTGTATCCAGCATGGTAGCCACTAGCCACCTGTGGTTATTTAAACTTAGATTGCAGTTGCACCTTGAACAAAGTGGAAAGATTTAGGGCTGCTGACTGCCCATGCAGTTGAAAATCTGTGTGTAACTTTTGAGTCCCCCAAATCTGACCTACTAATACCTCGCTGTTGACTGGAGGCCTTACCAGTAACGTAAGCAGTTGATTCACACGTATTTTGCATGTAATGTATATTATAGGCCATATTTTTACCGTAATGTAAGCCAGAGAAAAGAAACTGTTATTAAGAAAATCATAAGGAAGAGAAAACACAGCCCTTTTACTATTTATTAAGCCCAAATGGGTCACTCACTGTGTTCACGCTGATGCTGACGCTGAAGAGGAGGGGGAGGAAGGTGCATCTGGCCATCCCGGTGGCAGACGCAGAAGAAAACCTGCCTGTAGGTGGAGCTGTGCAGCTCTAAATAGTGTTGTTTAAGGGTCACCTGCAACTAAAATCCGATAAAATTAAATATTTAGTTCCACAGTTGCACTGACCACATTCCAAGGGTCCATTAGCCACATGTGGCCAATAGCTCCTGTGCTGGACCTCACAGAAAGATCTCTGAGATGGCTTTGGTCTGGAGTGGAAACAGGGAGGCTGGGCCAAGGAGGCGGCTACTGGAGAAAACAGTCTTAGTAACGTAACATTATGTGTATCCTGATATTTTTCCCAAACAGTGCTGATTTTGAAGGTTTTTTTCTTTTACCCTATACTAGTCAATAAGATGATGTGATTAAGAACTCATTCAATTAACACATAGCTGAATGCCTTTTTTGTGCATTGTTTTAGGCACTGGGAATATAATGGTGAATAAGGCAGACAGGGTTCTACTTTACTCCAAAGAAGAGCAAACAATTAATGGAAGAATGAAATATTATGCGGGAATGATTAAGGCTAAGTAGGGAATTTAAATATAGTGCAGTTTAAAAAGTACCTGAGTATGACTTTAAATGTGGGTGGGGGATGGGCTTAAATATTACCTGAGGTCTAAATGAGGTGTAGAAACAGCTATGATCAGTATATTAAATAGTGGGGACAGACAGGAAGGACATTCTTGGTGGGCTTAAGGGATTATAGAAAGGACAGTTTGTCTGGAGCACAGTTTAATAGTTGGAAAATAGTTCTGAATGCTGGAGGAGTAAGTGGGGACTTACAGGAGTAAGAAGTTTGGATTTATCCTAAAGAAATGAGAAACTTGCAAGCTAAATACTCTAAAGCAGGGATGTGGCATGATCAGATTTACTGTGTGAGGGATGACTCTGCTCATACCATGGGAACTGTATTCTAGTGGATGTTGAGTGAAAGCAGGAGAGTCTGTTAATAAGCCATTACAAGAGTTCAGGGCAGAGAAGACGGTGTTTTGGACCAGGGGGCAGCCGAGATTCATGGGGAGAGGTAGTCAGCTTTGAGATGTGCTTTAGGGAAGAGTCAGACGTGCTGATGGATCGAAGGAAAAGAAGATCGATCCTAAATGTTGGACCTAAGATGTGGGGCAGCTGGGGGCACCAGATAAGAAGACTGAGAAAGCTGCTGGGTACTTGGGAAGGGAGGTGACACGGGGTCTGAGTTAAGCGTGTGGTGTCTATTGGAGAATCAGGTAAAGAGCTATGAGGATCAGGCGTGTTGTATATATGAATGTTGGAAAGACTTCAGGACTTGAGAAAACATTTTGGATTCTTTATATGTTGACTATGTTTGAGGCTAACACACTGGTAATTGGCAGTGTGAATGTTGAAAAAAAGACAAAATCCCAGAACTGAGCTCAGCGTCCCAAGGAGAGAAAGAAATCAGCAAAGAAGGACCCCAGGGAGGAAAAGGGGAACCCCATACATGTGGCATCTCTCAGGCTAGAAAAGAGGATGTCAGAAAGATGGAGTCATCTACTGTGTAAAATGATGTTACGTGCAAAAATCCAGCAAAGAGGAAGTCATGACTATGCCAGTTTGCAGTGGAGAGGTCATCTGGACCCTTCATGATGCTGGTCAGAGGTCACAGGGGAGAGGGGGACAGGAATTACGTAGAGACAACAGCAATAGACAATCCTTTCTAGGACATTTTTTTTTCTGTAAAAGAGAACAGAGAAATGAAGTGACATTAAATAATATATTTTATCAAAATGCATTTATGATATTGTTACTTTAGCATGTGATCAATTTAGAAAATTAATAATGAGAAATTTGCTTTCTTTTTTAAGCAAATCTTAAAAGTCTAACACACATTTCACACTCATAGATAGCTCAATTCGGAGTAGCCACATCTCAAATATTTAATAGTCACAGTGCCTGGTAGTCACCTCATTGGACAACAGAGGTATGGGGACTTGGAATGTCTGTCCAGATACAATGGGGGCTCAGAAGAAGGCAGAGACCACCTTCATTTGCTGGGAAGGTCTTTATTTTCTAGATGATGGTGCTCTACCTCCTATTACTGCTTCAGAATTGTCTTAGTATTTTGAATATCTGTTTTGTGTAATATTTTTCCTCTCAGGCATTCAAAATCCTCTGATAATTAAATTGCAAGAAATTTGTCATCTGTATGTTCTTACTGCTAAGCTTGGCGTTCTTACACAGTTAAGAATAGTGTCTGAGACCTTGAAATATAAGAAAAAAAATCAAGATAAATGACACAAGCTACTCCTTTTTGTGTGCTTAGTTAAAGAAAGGTGGATTATTGGGAGATGTGAGTAAACAGAATTTGGAGAATACTGAAAAACATGTTAATATTGTGACTTATAAACTCTTTTTAAAAATTGGTCTTTCTGAGTCCAACTCAAACAAGAACACTGGAGGTAGATGAAATCACTCTTTCTGAGAGTTGAATGTCCTGCCTATGGGAATTTGAAGAGTCACTAATATAAAGATGGCTTCAGGGTTGCCCTTATGAACACAGGGTCAGGCACAGAAAAGATGGCCAGCAGTGGTGTGTGCAGGTGCGCTGACGATTCTTAGGAAAGAGGAAAACAATGAAAATAGTCCCCCCAAACAGGCAAATAAATGTCAGACTCTTCACAGAATGATTGTGTTGTTCATTTTGACCAATGGCGACATTATTTAGTTACTAACACAGGTGGTGATTTGGCAAGTATTTCTCCAACACCAGGGTGTTAGGTCCTGGGCTAAATTTCAGACCTACCACAGAAACAGATAACTACCCTTGTTTTCAAAGAACCCCAAAGCAAGCAGGAAGGACTGGAAAACAGACATTTAAATAGAAGGTGACAGACAGACGAGCTCCTGGACAAAAGAAGGCGCACCTGTCACAGCAGCAGAGAGACTGACACGAGGTTAAATATGGACATTCTGGCGAGATGTTTATGGTACCGCGTTTGACAGTGTTTCATTGGTGAAAGGAAAAGTAAGATTTGAACAAATATTTTGGTGATCTGTGAGTGCTGTTTTAGTCTCCTAATCCATTAATCTATGTTCCCTTCATTGTTCGTGTGGGCTTGGGACCTTGTTCCCACCGAATGGGCCAATCGATTGATTTCTCTGGGTTTGTGCCAAACTCATTCTTAGAAAGCTGAGTGTAGTATACTATGTCAAAATGTTTATATGTCAAGTGATGAGAAAACATTTAATCAAGGGCTGAGTAAAACTGCAGCTAGTGTGACCAGAGGCCAAGAAAGAAGGTGGGCAAGGTAGTGGGGGAGGGAAGTAAACCAGGAGGACAATGGGCAGTCAGGGTCAAGCCAGGCGCGGTGCTCACGGGGAGTATCAACAGCTAGCCTTGCTGAGATAGCAGTTACATTAAGGAAATTTTAGCAAAAAATAATTCAGATAGGAAAAAGGATGAGTGATGGGCTTCTCAGAGCCAGAGAAGGGGGCTAGGGAGACAGAAAGGCAGGAGTTAGACCATCCTTAAAGCTCAGGCTACCATTGGCAGGATTGGAGTCAACTCATGGTTTCGGTGTCTAGATACAGAAGTAGATATAAAAGCAAATGTTCCTATACAACATATGTGTATACACAAACATATTTCCTAGCTCTGTCTATGAAGAGGGCCCAATAGCAATAAGACCCAGGAGCAATGCATATTTACCTACAATCCTGCTCTTGGGTCATGAATATCATTGTCTACTAAAGGAAAGAGGATTTCTTGTGGAAACGGGCGATTCAGAGATTGGGACAACAAAAATAAACACTGAATATCTTAAGAAATGACCAGGCCTGGGTGGCTTAAATAATAAACATCTACTCTCCCTGTTCTGCTGGGTGGGCAGTCCAGGATCGAGGAGCTGGCAGAGCCGTGTCTGGCGAGGGCCGGCTTCCTGCTTTGCAAATGGCCAGATTCTTCTCCTCCCATGACAGGGAAGGAAGAGAGACCAGCCTCTTCACCTCCTTATAAGGGCACTAATATCACCCCTGATGAGGTCCAGCCTCAAGACCTTATCCCCTCCTAAATACCCCACTGCCCAATACTGTCACATTGGGGCTAGAGCATTAACATACGGATTTGGGGGGCAATACAAACATTTAGTCTTTAGCCCTCACACAAATTTTTTTGACAGAAAGATGTGTTCAAAGCATAATGATAGATGCAACAATATACAGAGGTCAGCTTGAAGGGGCTTTCAGTGGCCAAATCTGGGACAAATGGACATCAAAATGACATCATTGGATTTTAATTCACTTAATAAAGTAGGAATCCATGAGTCTGTACAGATATAAGTGATTTAAGCAAAATAAAACTTTCCCTGATAGTAGAATGCCAAAGAACAGATGCCTGTGGAGTGATGGAATTATTAAAGTCTTCATGTAATAACTTTAGTAGTAATAGATGTTCAAAGTAAGAATCATTAACGGATGCTAAATCTAATGGGTAGAAGTTTAACGAGAAGTAGGATATTGTCATAATTTCAAAGTATGTTCCCAGTAGCATTGAGTCTATACCTATAGTCCAGCTCTTGGGTCCTGCATATCATTTTCTACTAAAAGGAACGAGGATTTCTTGTGGAAATGGATGATTTAGGAGTTTGGAACAACAAAAATAAACATTGAATTTCTTAAGAAATGACCATGGCCTGGGTAGCTTAACTAGTAAACATTTACTCTTCTGCAGGCTGGGAAGTCCAGGATCAAGAGCTGGACAGTATGAATTACAAAGGAAGACAGTTATTTCAGAGTGGAGAGGCCCAGCGGACACTACTTTAACCCGGGAGTCAGAGTTTGCCTTGGGATACTGGAACAAATCAGGGTTCCATACAACCTGTCACGACACTGAGAACATGGCATCATTTCCGTGACACTACTCGTCCAAATGCATGGCTTACATATAATCCAGAGGAAATATTGAGTTAATGTTATTTTTCTGACTTTGAGGGCTATGATACAGGGATGAAGGAGATTTTTAATTAACATCAATTGTTTCGTTAAAAAAAAAGTATGTGAACATATGACCCGGAATAAAGAGAGAGAAACTAATATAGTCAATATCATAAAATATTAACTGGGGAATCTTTTGTATTATAATTGCAACTTTTCTGTCAGTTTGAACTGTTTATTCAATAAATTTAGAAAACAAAACAAAATAAAAAAACTTCCAAGATTTTGATGTTTGTCCAACCGCAAAGTAAGTTCAATTTTGGTTTTGTTCAGGCAGCAGAAAAGATGAGACCATTGAAAGGAGGAGATGTGTAACCCAGGTGTGGCCAATGATACTTCAGAGCAACGAGGCTGGGAAGCCTGGGAGGGAAGAGTCTCCAGATAAGGACGAGACGCCCTGGAAACTACCTGTCTCATGGTCAGCTTGGTCCTTGCTGTCCACCCCCAATCCTGCATCTGGATGTACTTATGTGAGTTTGTGATACTTGGAGCAGTGGCAGCCACAGGTCAGCATGAGATCAGGTGACCTGCAGAGATGCTGACCCAAAGATGCTAACCTTAATATCATTTTGTTGTTTAACCAACACCAACAGCAATTATCTATTTCCAGACCTCTTTAGTTGCTAGAGAGCAACTAAAACCTCGTTCTGCACCATCTCTGGTCAGATTTTATTACCTGCAGCCGATGGCTTTCCTGGGAGGTGCAGACAACTTCACAACACCATCAATGGCTTCAGCAGAGGCCTAGCTAAAAACATGTGAGCTGTCATTCTGGAAAGGCGCAACCTCGGGTCCTAACCAAGCAAACTCCATGCTGGATTCCCTGTGGAGAATGATCAGCTTGCTTAAAGTGTGGCTTCATAGCCACAGAGATTGGTTAGAATTTTTAAGAAAACCAACATTTTGTGTACTTGTATCTCGTTGCTTACAAATGCTGTGGGCCTTCTGAGTAACTCATTAAAACCGAACCTGAAAAACACACGAAGAATGCGTCCGTGGCTCGAGGACCCTGCACAGGGCCAAGGAACGTTCCTCCAGCATTTCTGTAAGGGGACATTAGGAACGCAAGTGGATACCAGGATGTGCTCATCTGTTAAGACAAAAACATTTTCACTGAATTTTTGTGAATTAATTTTCCCTACTTTCATTTTTTGGTAAATTTCATGTAAACTTAGGTTACTCCGTGTTCTCAAATTCCCAGTAAAAAACGTTAGACCTGACATTGTTTGTTTTAGGGATTCACAGAACCCAGTAGTCAAAGACAGGCAGCTCCTATGTGGCATTTGGAATTAGCATAAAAAAACAGAGGAAGTGTTTCTAATAATAGAGCAAATCTATAACAAACTCTTCAGTTGAGAGGAAAATGTGGTGTGATTCCACACAGTAAATCCTCGTGGGAAAGTGGAGATTCAATTATTTTTGGCCACAGCTACTTCCTACCAATATATGTACATTTTGTCTTGCACTTTGCCCCATCAATGCAGCTGCCATGTGGTGGGATTAAGGCTAGAACCCAGGGTTCATGATTCTGACTCTGGGACTCTTGTTGCCATAGAGTTAGTGGGATTTTATAATTTATTTACCATGTTTTCCTTGTTTTTAAATAAAAAATTGTTACAGGTTACCATATCTCACACAATAATACTCCTTAATCTTGTATGTATTTGTATAAATTAACTTATTTAATTTTTGCAAAAAAAAACTGTATGGTAGCCATCATCCTTATCTCCATTCTATGGAAAAATACGTTGCTCAATGAAAAATTTTCACACAAATTAAGTTTAGAAGAGTTTAATTGAGGCGGCATGGAGGAACGCCAGGGCTGCCACGTGGTTGAATGTTTACGGACAGAAAAGGAAAATGACACAGGGAAAATGACGGTGATGCAGGGAGGCAGCTGGCTGGCTGCTCTGCTGCTGGGCTGGCTGGGATTCAGCGATTTGTTACAGTCGCACATTCCTAAGTTAGGTTTTCAGTCTGTTTATAGATTCTGTTAGGTGGTAGATTGCTACCTAGGGTCTGTGGGGATCTTAGAAGCCCGAATTTAGTCTGAGCTAACATTTCCCCCCCTTTCTCGACTTTGAGAGATTTACTGTAACTGGGAGCAATGATGTCTCAGTCTGTCGTCACTGTAAATGGGTATATTTGGTCCCAGCTCCCACTGGGACAGAGCAGAAGGATGGGTTCTGGAAGGTAAGAGCAAGGAGACAAAGCCCCATGGGTCAACGTCAGGCCACGTCCCAACCTCGATCCACCTCCCAGCAAGGGTTAAAGCAGCGGAGATGCTCTTATGGGAACTCAGACAGACTGAGACAAAACAAAAAACCAAACTTGTTTGTTCTGGGTCTCTCTGCCTGTTTGATTACATGGCATTTAGCACGAGTGACCCCATTTTCTTTCTTTCTTTTTGCAGTTTTTGGCTGGGGCTGGGTTTGAACCCACCACCTCCGGTATATGGGGCTGGTGTCCTACTCCTTTGAGCCACAGGCGCCACCCAGAGTGATCCCATTTTCATTTGGTCTGATCTGTTGGGGCCAAGCAAAGGGGCTCAGTCCAAAACAGTGGCCTCTCATAACTGTATCACGGTCTTGACTAGAGAAGAATGTCATCAAACTTAGGGCATTAGCACCACTCGGACTTAACATCATGTGGTTATTCCATCTCAACATGTCATTTGTATGAAATGTGACCACACATTTCTTTGAGCCTCGAGCACCTGGACTCTTGGTGGTGGGTTACAGTTTGGTTTTATACATTTTAGGGAGACAGGGCTAGTGTGAACTAAAATAAAATAAAATCTTAAATCTCCCTCCTCAGTGACTGGCTGCCTGGACCCCCTCTTGGCCAAGGGAATCCCTAAAACTGAGCTGTTAGCCATGAGAAAGGAGATCAGTCCTATCTCATCATGCCCCCCCACTCTTAGAGACCCTCTGTAACTCCCTAACAGGCCTGAGGCTGCACCAGACACACCCACAGGTCCTCAATATCCATGACAAACCACTTGAGTCTCTCTGGTACTTGTCTCTAATTAACAGACCCTTTCTTTATCTTTTTTTTTTTTTTTTTTTATTGAATCATATCTGTGTACAATAATTCAGTCATGGGGAATAGTGTATGGGCTTCAGATACAATCAGAGATATTTTCATCAACCTGATTGCGATAACAATCAAGAGACTTTCTCATTACTTTGTGAGAACAATTTTGATCCGTATTTAGAAGTTTTCTCCTAACCCTTCAAATATGTACCACAGGTGTGATCCCGCCCTCTATCCAACAGACCCTTTATCTTAAGCATTCCTTTAACTGACTCCTGGTCTTTTAGACAGAGCCTAACTCTTTCAGCCAACTGTCAGCTAAAGAATCTCAACACACTATAACCTATAAGGTCCCACTTCTAGATATCCTAACTTTGGGGGCCAAACCAATATCTGTTTTCCATGTATTGATTTATGAGCTCACTTATAATCCCTGTCTCCCTAAAATGTATTAAACCAAACTGTCACCACAACACTAGGAGTCCAAGTGCTCGCGGCTTCCTGGGTCCTCTAATTTGGATCAGAATAAACCTCTTTAAATTATTTTACAGAGTAGGGCTACTTTTCCATCAACAGCATTTTTCTAGAATACGACATATTGTTAACTGTATGTTGTGTGGGCAATCTCTTAAACTTATTCTTTCTATCTAATTGAATTTTGTAACCTTTATTCAGCATACCTCTAGCCTTCCCCTCCCTCCAACCTCCCCAGACCCTATTAACTACCACATTAGTCTCTACTGTAGTCAAATATTCGAATTCCTATTGATTTGAGGCATCGAGTTTTAAGGCGGTTTGTTCTACACAGTAATGGGCCAGGCAATGTGCTCAATGCTTTGTGTATATTGTGTTGCTTCACAGTTTTGAGTGTTTTGACACCCTGGTGAAGTAGGTCCTGTATTTGTTTTTAAAAATTTCAACAGTACATTTTCAGATGAGAAAAATGGACCTCAAATGCTATTTTGTTTTCCAAAGTCACATGGCCCTAAAGAAGTGAGCCAGGATTCAAATTTAGGCAGCCCGTGTTAGATATTCTATGTACATTAAGAATTTGTGTCAAGGGGGTCCTGTCTACTAGGTATTTTTCTATCTCCAAATTGTCAAGATTGCATGCTGAGAAAAAGAACCAAAAATAAACCATGCCGTAGAAATATAGAACTTTTCAAAGTATGTTATAACAAGAAATTTCTTTCTAATCTTTCTCTCTTCCTACACACCCTTGACATATACAGAACACACTAATACAAATGCTTCAAGTAATAAAATACCAACTTCTGTGTTTGCTTACGTTCAGAGTCCAAGTATGCCAGGAAAAACACGTGCCTGCCGCCGGGGGTGGATATTAGTTCCTGGACCTTCAGGATGCCTCCTACTAATTTATTTTCATCCCAGGCAGTTTGAATTATATATCCCCCTCCTTGCTTTTCATTACTTAGCACCACTTACAAAAAGTGGGAAAAGAAAGGCAAAGCTCTCACTTCTGAAATCTCAGGCACTAGTGGGATTGAACCGATTCCATGGGGTTGGGAGGAGGGGACCTGAGCTCTCTGACTTGTCTCTACTATGGAGTGAATACAGGGGGTCAGGAAGGCTACACACATCCCTGAGCCCTGATTTTCCAACCAGTAATCTAGAGTCACCACTGGCTCTGGGAGTTTATAAAACCCACTCTTATTGACTGCCCATTACCTGTGTGTCATTATCTTGCCACAGTGGGAGAGAGAGAATAACAGATCCCGAAAACAGGATCAGTGGTCGTCATCGTTTTCATTACAGAAATCATATATTTACCATAAGTTTTACAAAAGTGGAGATTAAAAAAAAAGTGAGTGGAAGTCCAAAGAAAAACTTTATTTTTTAATACAATCTTTGTATCCTGAGAGATTAGAATTTAAATTTTTCACTAAAGAAACAGCCCCTTGGACCTAGTTTTCATGGTTCAATCACAATCTATGATTTTTATTCTTTTCTCTCTTTTTTTGGCTGTTAATATCCAGGGCAGACCAACGTCTTGACAATACCTACAAGCTGATCATACACATGGATGTGAGCATGTCCGTGTGTGTGTGTGTGTGTGTGTGAACACATGTGTATGTCTGAATGACATAAAAAAAGAAGAATGAGTCAGGGAAAGGCCAGGAACAGCTTTGGCTCATTGGATAAATGGGCAACAAATTGCAGCCTGATGAAGTTATTATTAATCTGTAAATAACACAAGTATGTAAATATAAAACACACAGATTCTTTCTTTCCTTTCCCGACAGTTTCCTGTCGTAACCTTGGACAAATGGAGAAATTTATGCCCTGAATTTTGACACATTAATTAAAATCTGCAAGTTATTATACCTACAATTGATGTCCCCGCATTGTTTTCGTTAAAAGCAAGTTTGGCTGTGATTAATAAAAAAGAAAGAAAGAATAATGTTTTTAACATGATAGAAGTTTATTCTCCCTAATGGGCAGGAATAGCGGGGCTGGTACCACTCAGCCCTACTGTGTGCCAGCTCCTACTCTGAGTGCTTCTCATTTGTTGATTTTAATTGTTTGCAGAACCCTCTGAAATATCATTATTCCCATTTGACAACTGAGGAAATTGAGACACAGAGATGTTAACTCTGCCCAGGTTTTCCAGACAGTGAGTGGGGAAGCCGGCAGGATGCCCGCAGGTGGACCTGGAGAGGATGAGCACACAGGTGTCACGTGGGGTGGCCCTTCTTGTCACAATGCCATGTCCACAGCATTCTCCAGGCAGCAGTTCAAAGCAAGAGGCGAAAAAGAAAAAAAGGAGGCCTGCGAGTATTGAAGACATTTTACTTTTTAAAAAATATGTTACAAGTACTTAGGTTTCCGTTGTGACACTTAGGCAAATGTGAAAGTCTTCCCAATTAAAACGGAGTCACTTGACTCCACATTTTTTCAGGTGGACCATTTAGAAGGCATTTGCTTTCTTTTGTTCCAAAGGAAATCCTAAAAAATGAGGCCTCAGGCTATGAGGGAGGGGTCTCAAGCCTGAGAACCTGATAACAAAATGTATCATGAAAGTCTCTGTAGAAACCACAATGACGACGGCAACTTACACACAAGCAGACACACACACAAATTCTTCTCTGAGAACATCTGCCCAGCACGCGCCAGTCCAACCTTGAACTGACACCATCCTTGTTATTGATCCTCGTAGCCAAGGATAATTATCTCAAAACAAGAATGTAATCCTCCTCATTTTTTTCTTTAAAAATCTTTGCCTTTCATTATTTCCCTGAATACACATGTAGTTTATTATGGCAAACACATTCTCGTTACAATGGCTATTCCCAAATAGATTCCATTTTCTCTTAGAGTTTCCGTCTCTGTTCCATATTCAGCCTGACCCTTGCCTGTCTCTTTCATGGGCCACAACCAGGGACCAGGCAGGCTGGAACGTGGCTTCTATTCCAGGTGTCTGCGCTCAGGCTGGAACTGGCTCCATGAACTGGGCAATTTCTTCTTTTTAGAAAAAGAATTTTTTTTTCTTATAGTTCTATGATCTGGAAAGTCTAGAATCAAAGGGCTGGCTCTCGCTGGCTTCTGGAGAGGGCCACATTCTGTGTCATGAAATGACAGAAGGCATCCAGGGCCAAGGGAGGACATCAAGAGCCACAGTGGCCACCACAACAGACTTCCATGACGACCCTTCAATAAACTGTCATCCATTAATTCATTTAGACCTAATTACCTCTTAGAGGTTCCCCATTCTAAAACTTTCAGATTAAAAATTAAGTTTCAACATGAATCTCAGAAGAGACAAACATTCAAACCAAAGCACCATGGAAGGAATAGAAAGGCTAATAGGAAAAACACCACAGCTTCTACTCATAAATCTCTCTTTATCATCATTGCAGAGCCATTCTCTATAAAGGTTATACATAGTTATTTATAACTCTAAATTGTTTTTAGATGGCTTGCTTGGAAAATCATTTTCATTCTTCTATTCTAAAGGGAACAATCACTGTTTTCTAACCTGAAAACTTTGATTATTCAAATATTACAGAGTCATCTAAGTTATTGGTGCTATTGTCTTTATTGTTAACAGAATAAACTGACTTCTGATACTCCAAATTCATAGATAAACCTTGGTGGGAACCAAGGATTTGGTTACTAGGAGACAATGAGCTAGCCAGTCCAGGTTTCTATAAAAATATTAAAACTGATCATAAATTGTGATGAGACATCCATGATATGAAATCTCACCTCTCAAAGATGTAATAGAAGAACTAACTAAACCCAAAGTCAGAGCAAAACTAAATGAAATGGAAACCAAAACACAATATAAAGGTTCAATGAGAAAAGAAGTTGGCTCTTTGAAAACACAAACAAATATGATAGCCCATTACCCAGAAATGGAAGAGAAAGGACTTAAATAAACCAAATCAGAAATGGAAAAAAAAAGAAGACATCAAGAGTGATACTGTGAAAATATTGATAAATCTGGAGGAAATAGATAATTTCCTGAAAACATAAACCTGCTAAGTTTCAATCAGGAGGAAATAGAAATCCTGAACCAATAATGAGCAGCAAGATTGAAGCAGTGATAAAAAAAATCTCCCAAGCACAACAAAAAGCCCCAGAGAAAATGCATTCACAGCCAAATTCTACCAGATCTACCAAGAAGAGCTGTTACCTATCCTACAGAAATTATTTCATAAGATTGAGGAGGAAAGGACTCCTCCCTAACATATTCTATAAAACAGTATCATGTGACACCAAAGCCAGGAAAGGACACAACAAAGTTGAAAACTACAGACCAATATCCCTCATGAACATAGATGCGAAAATCCTCAACAAAACACTAGCAAATTGAGTTCAATCACACATTAGCAAGATAATTTGACCAAGTAGGTTTTATCCCAGGGATGCAGGATAGCTCAAAATATGCAAATCAATAAACATGATTCACCACAAGGAAAACAAAGACCACGTATCTCAATAGATGGAGAAAAAGTATTCAATGAAATCCAGTCCCCTTTTATGATAAAAACCCTCTAAAAACTAGGCATACAAGGAAAATACCTCAAAATTATAAAAGCCATGTACAACAAACTCATAGCAAAAATCATACCGAATAGGGAAAAGTTGACAGCATTTCCCCTAAGAACTTGAACAAGGGTGCCTGCTGAGAGCAATCAGGCAAGATCGAGAAATGAAGGGCATTCTAATCAGGTAAGGGGAAGTCAAACTAGCCCTGCTTGCTGATGATACGATCTTATATAGAGAAAATTCTAAAGACTCCAGCAATAGACTACTACAGTTGATAAATAAATTTAGCAAAGTCTCAGGTTAAAATATCTTTGTACACAAATCAGTAGAATTTCTCTATACCAATAATAGTCAAGCAAAAAGTCAAATCAAGGACCAAATAGCATTCACAATAGCTGCAAAGTATTTAGAATACCTAACACTTAACCAAGGAGGTGAAAGACCTCTATAAGGAGAATTATAACACTGATGGAAGATCACAGTTGACCCCAACAAATGGAAAATATCCCTGCTCATATAGCAGAATCAACATCATTAAAATGTCCATAGTGCCCAAAGTTATTACATATTCAACACAATTTCCATCAAAATCTCAAGATCTTATTTCACAGACCTAAAAAAAATACTCCTAAACTTCTTTAGGAAACTGAAAATACCCTGAATAGCCAAAGCAATCTTAAGCTAAGAGAACAAATCTAGAACCATCACTTTTCCTGACTTCAAGTTATACTACAAGGTGACAGTATCCAAAACAGCATGGTTCTAGCATAAAAGTAGAGAGATAGTCCAATGGAACAGAACAGAGTAACCAGAAATAAAATCATACAGCTACAACCAACTCATTTTTGACAAAGCAGATGACAGGGGAAAGGAAACCTTATTCAACAAATGGTTCTGGGAATATTGCATAGTCACATGTAAAAGAATGAAACAGGACCCCTACCTCTCACCACGTTCAAAAATTAATTAGAGATGGATTAAAGATTTAAATGTCAGGCATGAAATCATACAAATTCTAGAAGTAAACACAGGAAGAACTCTTCTAGACATTGGCCTAAGTGAAGAATTTATGACTAAGGTCCAAAGACAGACACAGGAACACCAAAAATAAATAAATGAGGCTTAATTAAATTGCAGTGCTTCTGCACATCACAGGAAATAATCAATACAGTGAACAGACAACCTACAGAGTGGGAGAAAATATTCTCAAACTATACATCTGACTAAGGACTACTATCAAGAACCTACAAAAAACTCAAATCAGCAAGAAACAAACAAACAATGTTATCGCAAAGGGCAAGAGACATGAACCAAAGAAGATAGAGAAATAGCCTGCGAACATCTAAAGAAATGCCCGAACTCGTCATCAGGCACATGCAGATTAAACCACAGTGAGATTCCACTTCATCCCCATCAGAATGGCCGTTATTGAAATGTCTAAAGACGACTGGTGTCGCTGATACAGACAGACAGGAACGCTTACAGACTGTTGGCACTCCAACAGTACATGCTTTAGGCAAACAGTACAGAGATTCTTCAGAGAAAGACGTGCGGATCTACATTCCTATCCATCCATCCCACTTCTGAGTATCTAGACAAAGGAAAAGAAGTCATTTATCAAAACTACACTTGAACCCAAATGTTTATCACAGCACAATTCACTATTGCAAAGATGTGGATCCAACCCAAGTGCCCATCAGTTCACAAGTAGATGAAGACTAGGTGAGATATATAGACACATCCTCACAAACATACCATGGAGCACACTACTCAGCCACAGAAAGACAGAAATCATGTCATTTGCAGCAAGCTGTATGAACTGGAAACCATTATCCTAGGCAAAGAATATAGCAAAGTATCTCAGGAATAGAAAACCGAACACCACATGTTCTCTCTAACAAGTGGGAGCTAACAGATGGGCATACGGGGCACACAGTGATATAAAGGATATGAGAAGCCAAGCAGGGGGAGGGCAGGAGCATGGTGTGGGGGAAAAACTTACCAGTTGGGTATCTGGTAATGAGCACATCAAAAGCCAGGCTCAAGCATTGCACAGGCATCTGTGTCACAAAAGCATTTGAAATCCCTTAATATTTTGAAATAAAAATAAAACAAGTTACTTAAAAGTGTGTAAATACCAGAAATCAGGAATAGTGGGGTCACCTGGGCTTGTCTACCACACTGCCCCCATCTTTGTGTTCAGCCTTGCAACTCATTTTGGCCAATGGGATGTGGGCAGAAGTATCAGAGTGCTAGAGGGCGTCTAGTGGATAAGAGGCATCTCGTGTGTCCACTGTGTCCCGCACCGTGTCTGCCTCAATCATCATGAGGATGTTTCCTGAGTAGCGACTTGTTCACGGAAGACAAGAGCCGCGTGGAGTGGACTTGGACACAACTACATCTTGGAACCAGTGCATCCCAGATTGTGTGACTCCAAACTGACCCAAGGGTCTAGGAGGAGTAATGGGTGGTTATTGCTTTAAGCTGCTGACCGTGGGGCAATTTGCTCTGCAGCATGGCTTTAGCGGTCGGTGACTATAGTTGCATCTGGGTGCACACCTACATGGCTGGCAACCTGCCCGGGGGTTCATGCCAGAGGGTGGGAGGCATTACTACAGAGGAGTCGGAAGAGGTGATGAGGTAGTGACGAGAGTTTAAAGCATTGGTTGCTATTTGACCTAAGTGTGTATATTTTTATTCCATTGTTAATAGTAAGTAACGAAGCTAGGACTTAAAATCCATTTCTTGTGGTAACCAATTCTTTGCTATTTCTACTGAAACGTGCAATATTTCACATCTGAATAGCAAAGAGCAGTTGTGTTCAATCAAAAGTATAGATATTTCATGGTGCTATTCACATATTTCTGGAGAGAGAGAGAGAGAGAGAGGCAGGAAGAGAGAGAGAAGAGCTGGGGATAAAACAGTATGGTAGAGATAGACAAAAGCCTGGGGTTTGGAGCTAGAGGGACCCTGATTGAAATCCCAGGTTATGTTGTTCAGTTTTCTCATCTGTAGAGGGGACACTAGCCTTTACCTCCCAGGTAATTGTGGGAAATAAGTGGGAAGATGTGGTAAATGTGCATCACGGGAACAGACACCCAAGTGGAGCTCAGCATTGTTTGGCTTCTTCTGTGAATCTGCCTTTATTCCTGGGAGGAAGAACTCAATCAGACATACTAGAGAATTCCCCAAAGCTTCCACTTTGGGAAGAAGTTTCAAGTTGATGTTCATAGGCTTTATAAAAAAGAAAGAAAGAATAAAACAAAGTAAACTCAGGGAGAAACAATCTCTTTGTTCATTTGTTCTCGCTGCTTTTGGGGCACCAGGTTCTACTTGCTTCGGACAATGCAGTGTCCATCTCGTTTCCTTTAAACAAAGCTGCTGAGGGGTCCTAAAATATCAGCCAGTGAAATGTTTATCTGAGAGCTTAGGTGGAGGCTGGGAAAATAAACACTGTGAATGTCTTTGGTGTTAGGGTGGGAGGCACCGGGGCCCTCTCTTTCGACTTGTGGAGTCCCTGCCAACACCTTGCAGCCCCTGGTATCTTAACAGGCCTGAGTTGAGACTCTGAGTGGAAGGGGAAATTGTGGGGTGTTTGTACAGCTGAAAACAAGATGAAAAACCCCAGGCCCCATCTCACACCCCATTAGACCCTGAAGTCCACGGAGTGTTGCACTCAACACATAAACACTCTGCTTGGGGAAGCCGTGGTCAGGGTGTGAGAGGCAGGGACACAGGCTCAGAGAGGAACAATGGGATCTCTGTGAGGAGCCAGGCATCCCCGCTCCTGCAGCCCCTCGGCCTCGCATACATTAATCATTACTTCACTTTGTGCATTTCAGTGAACCCAGGGCCTTTGGGGATTGGTGATGGGACAACAGGTAAGGAGATACCCAATCAAAAAATAAACACTCTGGGCCAAGGATTCAACATCACTATACATTTCCTTCTCCTGGGTGGTACATGGGGAGAGAAATGGAATTGACACCATGGGCCCCACCATGGCTGGTCCTGGAGTCTGGACACTTGATGTGGTTCTCAGCCTTGCTATAAGCTTACACTGTAGCCCACATTCCTCTCTCTGCCTGAAATGTTTCCAACCACACACACTCTCAATCATCTTCCTCGACACAGTCCTATTGTCTGCTCAGAGAAGTCTTTTGCGTGCTGGTCTACCCTGACTTATCCACGCCCTCCTGTTTCCTCACAGCACGCCATGATCCCACTTCTACTGCAATACTTTCCAGGGTGTATTGGAATGTATATGTCTGCATGTGTCCTCAGCCTCCCAGGACTGTAGACCCTCCAAAGCTGACCACCTCCCTGCACTGGCCACCTCCTCACATTGACCTGATTTTTAAAGACCAGACGTGCACCACATGTACATATCAGTATACAAGCCTAGCTCCTTATGTGACCACCTCTGTGTCCTGAGTAGTTTGGGACAATCCCTTGGGTGGTCACTTACAGAGGTCCTACTGTATTTTAACGTGCTGAGGTGCTCTAGGCAGTGAGGCACGGACACCCTCCCCTCCTGCCATAATCCCTGCAAAAGGAAATCTCCATATGCCCTCTCTGTGTTGGCTTGGCTGGAGGTTTCCTTCATGAAGACATGTTGACATCCTGATGCCCGGTGACTTGACTTGGAAAGTTTCTTTGCAGATACAGGGAAGCATCCATTTGACTCACTCTATATTTCCTCGTGAGTAGAGAGGCACATGTTGCAGTGACGGGGCTGAAAGCCACCTAACACCAAAGATGGCCAGCAACTACCAGAATCCTGAAAGAGGCAAGGATGGGTTTTAGGGAACAATATTTTTTATTCAATGGCACACTTTAACCTAGAGTTAAACTTCTGAGACATTTAAATTATGTCGATAAAAAAAAGAGTAAAAAAATGAATATACTTACTATGCTTTTAATGATCTTTATAACTTTCACCACACACCTAAGATCCTCTCAGGGCACCCCAGTGTGGTATGGCACGCCAGTTGAAAATCAGTGCTCTGGAGCCTTCAGAAAGAGCATGGCCCCACTACACATTGATTTCAGGCCTCCAGAACAGGGAGAGAACCATTTCCTATTGTTTTAAGCAACACAGCTTATGGCAACCCTGAGAAACTAATACAAATGTAAGTCTCTATCCTTTCCTTCGGACTCCTCTTGCCTTTTTGTCCTTCCTACCTTCCCTGGGTTGTGGAACTACAACTGCACTTAACATTAGTTTTTCACTGGCTCCTTCCTTGCAGCCAACAAAAATGCAGAGTCTCCCGCAGACCAGCAGGGGCAGTGCCCTTCTGGAACATGAAACCCCTGTCCAGGATGAGGAATGACCCTCTCCTTTCCTTCACGGATTAAATTCCTTGGTGTAAGAGTCTGTTCTTGCTGGCTCCAGACTTCAGATCCTGTTCATTCTACAGCCTGCTAAAAGAAGACTTTTCTGCACTTCTACACTAAAATCATTCATTCTGCAGAGCCATGGGTGGCCAACATCCTCTCACCCCATCAGCCGTCTACCCTGCTTCCCTGAGCACCATCTCTTGCCCCTTGGCATCTATGTTACCTTTTCTGATTCACTTACTTCTATTCTCATTTCTTCTTTAGCTCTTCATGGGATCTATTTCTTGCACTCAACCTTTGTTTGTTCGAGGCAGAGTTCTGACCTCAATTCTCTTTACTTTATATCCCTTTCTTCATCAATTTCATCTTATGTGATGCTTCTGTGACCATCCAGTTTTGGATGAACCACCTGCCTGGGCTTCTAACCTAACCCCTTAACTGTTGCCAACTGTGGAGCAACTAGACAAATAGTGAAGACATAGTTCCCTGAACAATTTAACTTCTAGATGCACATACCTTTAGTTACCATCTTTGGTTCAGACTGTATTGTTTTTCTTTTTCCCATAACATTGAGCAGTGATAGCAAACATCACCCAGTAATCTACATCATAAATGTGGGAGTTATCCCAGATCCTTTTCATCATACACCTCATGCAATCAGTGACAACACAGCCAGAAGTCTACCTCTTTAATAGACCTTCACCAGTGTCTATATCGAAGTCTGTTATTCCTGTTGCTTCCAGAGTAGACTTTGTAAAGTGAAAATTAGACTGTGGCATTTTCCTGCTTGATACACATTAGAACAGTTGATCAGTATTTGTGTATTCTATATTTGGAAATTCACATACTGACTCGAAGGTATTGACAATCTCAAAAATAGATACTCGTGATGGGGGGTCACGTGACTCAGATTTTTGCCCCTGTGTTAATGTTTTGTTTACTTTGTGCCCTGTTCGGGATTTTCCTAAGGACATCCTAAAGTGAAATTTCTGGGGTAACAATGGCAACATGAAGGATTTTCCTCTTTCTTTCAAGACTAGATATAAAATCACATATTCCCTAGCAGTTTATAATTCTTTAGAGCTTACAAGGCATTGTGATTTTCATCATTTTATCTTATTGACATGGGAATAAAAGAGTCTCCCCTTAGGCAGTTACAGATTAGCCATTATAAGCTGTTCCACCACCTCCTTCATCTTCTCCTTGCCCTTCACAGTATGATTAAGACATGCCCTAGTACTTCAGATTCCCAAATAA
>CAUYRH010113420.1:0-11864 GCA_963574655.1 Perodicticus potto | reverse complement strand
CAACTTGTCAATATGTTGTTTAGGATATTGCATCCTCATCTATAAGTGAAACATGTTTGTAATTTCCCTTTATAACAATATATTTTCTCCAATTTCAATATCAGGTGTATCCAGATCAAGTAGAATGATATTGAAATATTTGTACTTTTTTTATTGTTTATAAGATTTCTGGAATTGCTTGTTTTCTAAAATCATTGTGGTTTATGAGTTTATGATAGTTTGAACTTTGTTATTTAATTTAATTCATTGCTTAATTACTATTTTTCTATGAATGATTATACTGTGGTTAATATGTTAGCATAGTAGTATTCCCAGGTAGTTTTTTGTTTGTTGGGAGGTTGAGCTTTGGGGGGGGAGGGCAGAGTTAATACTTTGCATGAAATATCTTATTTTATAACAATGAAATTGCTTTCTCTGTTGTCTTGAGATTTTTTTTTTTTTTGAGGTGAAATTTAAGTTTTTGTGTGAGTAGTACTATTATACCTATCTTGAGTGTCTTGCTTGTACTGTATCACATCATACCTTTGTTTAATTCTTAATAAACTGTTCACTTGTTAAAAAAAAATTAAATCTCAGACATGAAAGAATAAAAATCTTAGGAAAAAAATGTGGGAAAAACTCTTGAGAATGTTAGCCTGGGTAAGATTTTATGAAGAAGACTTCTATGGAAATTGCAACAACAATAATAATAAACAAATGGGATTTAATTAAACTGAAAAGCTTCTGCACAGCTAAGGATACAACAATTAAAGCAAAAAGACAACCATCAGAATGGAAGAGATATTTGCATGTTATAAATATGACAATAGGTTGATAACTAGAATCTACAGAGAACTCACTCTAGTTAATCAACAACAACAAAAAGATCAAACAATCCCATTACCACTGGACAAGAGATATGAACAGAACCTTCTCATAAAGACCACAAATCCCTCAAATCAGTAGGAGAGGTGTGAAAGGTTGTCTGGCAGAAAATAAAGGACGTAAAGAAAAGCAAAGGCAATTCTTTCAAGCATGCATCTATAAGACCTTGCAATATTGCCACTGAAGCCACTTATGATGTAGCTTATAAACTCAGGAAGTCATTCAGTGTTGCAGAAATTGTGTGAGAATGTATTATCAGAGTTGTAGGATACTTAGACCCCAATAATGTTTCAAAGCACAAACTGCCTTCTTTAAGAAGAACCGTAATTGACTGGGACAGCATTAATTAGCCTTCAACTTAACAGAGCAACTTCATGTAATACTTGGATGACAGATTATTCAAGCGGAATAATGTCATTTGAATGATATATATTGAATATAAGTTATTCAATTATTTAAAAGTTACTTGTTTGGGGCACTCCTGTGAAAAAAACATAAAGAATAGTTTTCTTCAGCAACTTTCAATATAAATATCATGATGTTTGACTAAATTTGGCAAATTTAGTGAATGTAGGTACAGATGGTATGCTTTCCATGACAGGAAAACACGAAGGGTTTATTGCACAGTATTAACAGATCAAAACATTCTTTTCATTGTATCTTACAGCAGCAAAGTCTCTGTAATAAAGCTATTCTTTTTTTGAGTAGCCATTTGTACTTATTTATTGTGTAATACTCTGATATAATTGTAACACTCCAATATAATTTTCTTTTCTTTTTTTTTTTCTTTGAGACAGAGCCTCAAGCTGTCACCCTGGGTAAAGTGCTGTGGCATCACAGCTCACAGCAACCTCCAACTCCTGGGCTTAAGCAGGTGTCCTGCCTCCACCTCCCAAGTAGCTGGGACTACAGGCACCTGCCACAACGCCCGGACATTTTTTGGTTGCAGCTGTCATTGTTGTTTGGCAGGCCTGGGCTGGATTCGAACCTGCCAGCTCAGGTGTACGTGGCTGGTGCCTTAGTCCATTGAGCCACAGGCGCCGAGCCCCAATATAATTTTCACTATAGAATTTTACATAAATACCCACACAATAGGTTTAGCAATATCATTAATTATAATGTCCTTTTATAGGTCATCTAGAGCTACTATTTTCTTTTCTTTTCTTTCTTTTTTTTTTTTTATTGAATCATAGCTGTGTACAATAATTCAATCATGGGGTACAGTGTGCAGGCTTCAGATATAATCGGAGATATTTTCATCAACCTAATTGCGATAACATTCAAGAGACTTTCTCATTACTATGTGAGAACATTTTTGATCCGTGTTTAGAAGTTTTCTCCTGACCTTTCAAATATACACCACTGGTGTGATCAAATCTCATTTTTTACCAGGCATCATTGGCTAGTGGTATGGAGTGTTATATAGCAATGGCATATAAGGTTGAAATAGAATAATAATACGTCTACTGACATGCTTTTCACATGTTGCGTACAAGACACATTTCATAAGGCAGGGGCATTTATGTGCCCTTACTCTGCTGGTAGGAGGCAGGTCCAAATCGGAGAGAAAATAGTGGGAGTCAGAAGATGAGGAAGCAGGAGTTCGGTATTGATTAGGTTGCAAATCTCTGCAGCTACAGGATAATTCTAAGTTATTCTCTCACCTGCTCTGCGAGTTTTGATAGTTTGGTAGGGCAGGAAGGGGATCCAAGTACAAAGAGAAAGTATGATTCATCTGCAGGTGAGAAGGTAACCCCTTCTCCTCCTTTCTTATGTGAAATAACTGACCTTAGTATTAATGGACTGAGATAGGGGGAGGAGAAGGAAGTGTATTACAGAAGACTTTTTTTTGTTAATTTGTTAAGCAGACAGATACAATGCAGAAGAGAGTAAATGTCTCTATGCCAAGCTGATGTTTGCATCTCTCAAGCTCAGAGGCTATTTGACTTCCCTTCTTAACTTGTAACTGAACCAAGATACACCTTTAGTTCTAGCTCTGTAAATCCAGTCCTCAGACGTTTTGTTCCTTCTCTGAGTCATGTTGCATTTGTCTGCATCATTCTAGCCTTTAACACAAAGTTAGCATGTTCCTTATATGTCCTGTTCTTCCTGTGTGCTTAAATATACCTTCAAAACAGATTGATCCAAATATTATACGTTCTGTCGTTGTCTCTAAGAGGTTTAACATTTTCTTTCTTTTTGAGTATACGTATGTTTTGTGAAAGAATTCTGAATTTCATGAATCTGTGTGTGTATAGGACTCTGCAGTGACTTAAGTATTTCTTAACAGTAAAATACAATTATATTCAAAACTCCTTTTTGGGAGTAATTTAGCCTAAGGAAACTTAATCAAAATGTGGACTAAACTAAGTGCATAAAAAAGTTTGTTGCAACAAAATTTCTCAAAGCAAAAATGAGAAACCAGCTACTGACAGGGTAATGGTACTTATAGTTAGAGTCTAACCCACTCAGTGCGGTATAATGATTCCATTAAAATGAGGACTATGAAGATTGTACAGCAACATGAATAAACCAACATATAATAGTACCTGTAAGCTGTGATTGCCAGTGAGTAAAATGTATGCTGGGGGAAAAATACTGGGAAGGAATATGTTAAGATAATAATAATGGTTATCTGCAGGGAAAGTACAGTAATAATAAAAGTCCCTCCTCCTTTTTTCTTTTGCTTAAAGGCCTCTACATGCTGAGAATTGTACAAAATGGTCCCCTATACTTTCTCTCATACTCTTTTAATATAGCTGCAGTTATTGTGTATATCTATTAGCAAATGAGGAAATTGAGGCTCAGATAGGTTAGGTGACTTTCCTAATGTAATAGTTTGTGTAAGAGGCAGAAGTGGACTTGAAAGAGAAGTCCATGTGTATTTTAATAAAGAAGTAGTGGAAGTGGAACTGAAGTTCAGTGGTCAATTATCCTGGATTCCAATGTCCTTCCACACATAGATGGTGTGACCTTGACCTACCATTCCATGTCTGTAAAGTGAAACAAACTTAAACAGCATTCATGTGGACCTCCCAGTGTTGAGCTTCTATAGCACCCAGATTTCCAACTTTCTAGAATGCCTCCCCTACCCCACAATGAGGTCATTCCCTGAGATTTGGATTTAATACTGTAGTTTTTGCTCTAAATCCTCATTTTATACCCTACATATTTCAAATGTTAATGCATATCTCAGAGAGAGGAAAGTCTTATTGTGAAGAAGTGGTATAGTTGGTATGTAAATTGGAAGTGAAGGGACTAAGTGAAGTCCAAACCTCCTTTGTGTTTGTCTCTCTACATCAAGGAAAAGGAACATGTGAGGGGCAATGTGATTGATGTGGAGTTTCAGAGCTCGGGCTGCTGCCTGAGTATGGCTCATCAATTCTAGAAGAGATTTCCCACTTAGCTGGATACACAGCCTCATGGAAGACAGCTGCTTGGACATCTGGGGTGCCAACCCTCCCTCATCATGCAGATGCAGTAGGAATGGCTCTTAGCTGGTAATATTCATGCCCATCTGTCTGGATGGTCAGCTCCATCCTGCTGTATCTCCCTCTGACCTCATCCCCCCTGCCTCCCTCCCATCCACCCACAGTTGTGAGTGCTTTTCATCTTCTTTTCAGATGTTCTTTCTGCTTGCACGACCAGAGATCATGTTGTCTCTATACAGTCTAAGCAAATTGCTAGGTGTGCATCATGATTAAAACATGAAGCCAGGGAAGAGCTGAGCACAGTATATTGCTGTGTGTGCTCATTTCACAGACCAGAAGGCTGAGATGTAGAGAGGTCACATTGTTCTCCAATATTCACACAGCCAGCCTGCAGTAGAGAAAATGGTTGGTGTTTCAGGCTTAACATTATGTCCAGAATTCTCTCCTGGTAACCCTGGTGATCCTCCCACTATGCTTCTAGACTTTTCTTCCAGGGTCCTTGGAGCTAGTGTTAGTGACTCCATGCATTATGCTCTTAGATATTTTCCAGGGTGCTGTTGAGAATGGACAGGCCGAGAGGGCATCTTGAACAGAAGGGATAAGGAAAGCATCCTTGCTGGAAACCTGCTGTATGGGCATAAAAATGACAGCCAGAAGAGAAAATGTCTCAAGAAAGCGTTACTGGTCATCAGATCCTCTAAATACCTAGAAGGAAGCCATTTACTCACTGAGTTCAAAGGCACTGCAAGAAAGAAAGATCGAGTCCATTATTGGGAACCAGAGGGCCAAGTTCTATTTTTCCCTTCATTCCTTATCTTTTCCTCATCTTACAACTCAGTTTTTCTTTTATAGTCTCCTCCATTTTATTCTCAATGCCTTTTTATTCCACTTCTCATTTGTGTGCCTTCTTCATTTTAGACTCTTCTGGGTGGGAAGAATCACTTCCTATTTGGAGGTTGGACTAAAAATGGATTCCCTGTTGCAAAGTGTCATAACATTTCCTGTGTGACACCGTTAAACATCCCCCAAAGCAGCACAGTCCCAGGTGCCCGATTTCAGGTAGGCTACAATTTTACCTTTGATATGTCATTTGATTTCCATTATGATTCAGAGACAGAAATAATTATCCATATTTGACAGGTGAGGAAGATGAGTCTTAGAGAGGTAAAGTTGTGATCTTTTTTTTGGTGAGATTTGTAAATATTAAATATGACTTTAGGCTCCTGATTTGGGCCTCTGCATAAAATTCCATACACACATCATCCGAGATCTTGCTAAAATGAAGCTCACTATTCACTAGGTCTGAAGTAGGGCCAGAGATTATGCCTTTCTACATAGCTCCAAGGTGATGCTGGTTCTGCTGTGGTGCAGACCACCTTTTGAGGAGAATGTTTTATGCCACACCACGCCGTTTTCTATCTTGGGAACTTAAATCCTCAGGAGATAGCTGAGTTTACCATGTAGTTCCAGGTGTTAAATATTTCCTGTCTTTTAAACAACTTGGTCAAGGCCTGAAATCTCTTTGAGAGTGTGTAGGAAAACCACAGGATATGGCCACAATGGCATATTTCTCCAAATCCTTCTCCTCCAATTCACTGTGAACCTCTTAAAAGGCAAAGTGGTACATACATATGGTGTTCACCATTTGCTTTCTTCTATCTACTAATTGGCTTCTGACTCAGAAAAGCTTTGTGGAATGGAAGGATGAATGCAGTGGCACCATAAATTAAAACAGTGAGGTACTTTTTCTGAACAGTGGTTTCTGGAATTATCCCAGGCCTTAGAGCAGGGCTGGAGTCTATTTAGTGCAGGAACGATGTCAGAAGAGCAAACAGAATAATCATTAGGGCCTCGGAAGTTCACTGACACTTGCCATCTGTAGCCCTGTGTGGTCCCCAAAGCCCTGTGCTTTCTCTGGCAGAAGCTGCCTCCTGGTCCTCTCTTCCACTGCCTGGCACTTGTCACTATTCCCATTGGCCTGTCAAATAATGAAGATAAATCTATCTTGTTGTATTAATGTCCCATTTTCAAGCTGGATCTCTCAGAGTTATAGAAAATAGCTGATATTGCTATGCATAGAGCTCTTTTGCTAGAAAGTTCTAAATCTAAACTCTTAAAGACAAGGGTATGTGTAAGCCATCGTTTAATGGACAGAAAACTTAAGTTCTAGACTTGTTCATAGTTATTTTTATTATTTGGCTGTCACATATCCTCACTAAGCCTTCCTTTTCTCATCAGAGAAATGGGCAATAGCATAAAACAGATGATTGCAAAGTTGCCTTCCACTCCTCAAAGTCAGATTTCTAACTCGCAGAGCCACTCCTGATCTAAGGAGTGTGAGGGATTAAACATAGTTTAAATCTTCCTTGTTTAACTGGATAAAACCCAAGTCCAGATGGTTGGTGTCCGCAGAATGATGTACTCTTTACATATAAGTACTTGATTTGCTAAATTACCCTCCTATTTTCATCTCACATTTATACCCAGCAGACCTATTTAAGAGGGAAAGACTTATATAAAAAAACTCTCAATATAAGGCCACTTGCTGGAACTTGTCTGGCCATGCTAATTACTGACTTCAACCTCATGTGGTTTCAGATGGACAGCTGTATATGAATATTAATTTTTCTTTGAGGGCTTTTAAAAATTTTTCTTCAGTAGCTTTGTTTTTACAACACAATCAAGGGAATTAGTGCTTCTGACAAAAGAGCAATTAAACGTGTACCACATCTCAGCTTGTAAAGTGACATGCAGTCTGGAAACAGGACATCAGTTTAGATGGAATTAGTTTCCTTTGTCATATCATTGATTGAAAATTACAGTCTTAGCTCTTTCTTCTTCTCAAACAATTTCTCTTCTGAATTTTCTCTCACCTTCTCTTGATGTTACCTTTCCAGGTGGCCAACACGTTTTTTCCCTTCCCTTGCTCTGACATACCTCATATTACTTACAGATCCTAATTTTTCCCAGCTAGACACATAAGTGTTGGGCTTTCCATGAGTAACAGATCAATTTCTATTATGTTTAGTCACTGAGGTTTTAGACTTGGTTTGTCTACTATAGCAGCTAACATGACCCTAAGTAACACAAAATGTCATCACATATGCATTTTTAACCTCAGGTGTCTGTCTCCTGGGTTCTGCATATTGTTTTTGGACATACTGATATATCTGAAGACAGAGAAAATTTGATCCTTACTAGTAACTTAGAATCCATAGTACTAATAAGGAAGACTCAAGTGAGTCTTTAGTTATTGGATCTTTAGGGGTCTTTTCATGGGGGAATTGGTAGGTATCAGGGAAACACAGTGTAAGAAATTAAATGCACAAGACAAAGTCCTGAGTAGGTGCCAGAGTTTACTGGGATAATTTGTTACTTTTTTTTTAGTTGAAGAAAGACCCAGAGGACTCAACACAAGTCTGACAATTATATTTGCAAACTTGCTATTGTATACTTATGTTGGCAGCACCATATGAACAACTTGGTAAGGTTTCATAACCTCGGCATATCAGTTGTGTTCACATTAACATGTGGTGGTGTCTTCCTGAGTTTTGTTTTACTGTTGCATGTTTTTGTGTGCTGTCTGAAGAATGTTGGAGCTTAAATTAGAGCAATGAACAAAACATTTGTAAATTTCTCATTAAACTTGGCAGAAGTGGAAGTGAAATCAGAAACATACCAGTTCACAGTTATGGGGATGATGCCATGAAGAAAATGGCAGTGGACCCATTTAGTAAATATTTTTCTGAGGGGAGAGAATGCATCACTCATTAAGAATGGCCAGTAAGGAGAAGAACTGGCAAAAACATGGGAAAAATATGTCAAATTGTACATCAACATCATTGGCTGACTGTGAGAAGCACAGCAGGCCAAGTGAACATCATAGATAAACAGTTAGGAAAATCTTGGCCAAAAACTCATGGCTGTTGCTTCATGATGATGGGCCAGTTCACATCCCACTGTCTGTGAAGCAGTTTTTAGCCAGTAAACAAATAACTGTATTGGAACCCTACTCAACTGATCTGGCCTCCAGTGATTTTTTTTTTCCCCAAAGATAAAGGAAATATTGAAAGGAAAAATTTAGATGCCATTCAGGACATCAAGGATAGTACAATGACAGCATTGATGGCAATTCCAAAGAAAGAGTTTTGGCCCATAGCCTTCCAAGGGGAGGACCTTGAAGGTGACAATAGTGATATTTAGTAATGAGATATGTAGCACTTTTCCTAGGATGAGTTTGTGAACTTAATTGTCAGGCTTATTATATTCAGGAAACAAGATTGGATTTTACTATTCTCTGGCTTAAGTAGAAAAGGCTGTGAAGCTATTTTGGATTTTGTGAGGAGTGGGTGGAGGGGACTATGGTTTGTTTAAAACAGTGTGTTGTGTAGGTACAACACAGTGAAACATGGAGTTAGGAAAGAGGAGAAAGATGTGGATTCTAGATTCATCTCTGCCCCTGTGCTCTAACATGCTGGTTGGATACATTTATATGTGGCTCAATTTCCTTATCTGTAAAATTGATATAATAGCACTTTCTTTGTAGTATTGTAATACAGATAAATTACTTAAATGCTTTGCTCAGTGCCTAGAATAGCACACCAAATGTGAGCTATTTTGTTAATCTGTTTTTAAACAAAATTGGTACATTACAATAAACTTGCTCTTTGCTGAGTACTCAGAATCTAAAACAGTGCCTGGTGCATAGGAATTCAATAAATAATGCCTTCCTGAAAGAACAAATATACAGTGTTTACTCCGTTTTTCTTCTCATGTAACATTATATTGTGAACATTTTCCTATGTTATTTGCAAAAGCATTTTAGAATGGCTGCTGTGATCAATATTTAACAAACACATCTAAAGCTTATATATCCAATTGTGAGCTTCCCTTTATTACTGTCAGGAGGTGATCACTTTTTCTAAAGATGCTGATGTTGAACAATATATTTTTGCAATTTCTCTTGGGCTAATATCTCTAGAGACTTCTTTTGAACACTGACAATGATTACAAATGATCAACTTTTGCAGGTGAATTATATTATTAGAAATAGACACAAGTCACCCACACCCAGGTTGTTGTATATAAAGAATGATTTGGCTCGATGAAAAAGTGATATACAGATTTTATAGTAACTCTTATTCCAAAAAGAAAAATTCTAAAATTGCACTGAGAAAAAGTCATGTGGAAAGAAGTGAGCTAGGCAAGATGACTACTTGATAAAATGACTTAACTGAATGTATATCTTTTGCAGTGTTCAATCATACATCAGGTTGCTGGATCCATTTTAAAGAAGCCATTTCTTCTTGATTCAACGTTCACAAAGTTTGTCTCTGAAAATAAAAACCCATAGCTTGCCCCCCACAACTCTTGCTAAAGAGCCTGAATGGTACTCTGTTGAGAGTAGAACACAAAAATTCTTCATCAGTAATTTCTGGTTTCTAGAAGGTTAAATGAATAAGACACTTAGAATATTGCCAAGTCAAGACTGTTAGGAAGAGATATTTGGATCCCAACTTCACTGACTTGATATTTGATCCTGCAGCGATATCAAAGAGATGGCAAGACGTTCTTTCTGGGAGGTAAAGGACAGTGACAGCATCGCAATCAGTAGGTGATGTCTCCTATTAGATTTTAAAGATATGGGAGAGAGCCAGGCAGAGTTCTCCCATTGCCTCCTATGACACTTTACAATATCAAAAGTTCCATTTGATCTTCCTGACATGCTAAGTGACATGATTATCTCTGTTTTTCAGATGGAATAACCTGAGGCTAAAGTACCGTATGGTTTGCCTTTGGTCACTTAATAGTAATTGATCTGGGACATGAAATATTGAGTGATCTGTGTCACTTAAAGAAATCTGCAGTAGGCTTTAATCACTTTTTCTATCAAAAAGTGTGATTCATTGATTCTATAAAACTGGCTTTAAATGTACAAAATGACATAAAATGTTGACTGGGCCACATGTAGAAAACTAAGTAAAAACATTTGATGGTATTGTTTTATCTGAGTACCAACTTTACCAAAATATAAATTCTTAGATTTGGCAGCTCAAGAAGACAATTCAAGTTAACCTTTTTCTTTGTATGACTGATTGAGACTTACCAGTCTTGTTCACAGTTGACCCTTAAAATTTACTTCCCTTCTAAGTTGGGTATATTTAATTCTATCACCAGATGAGACTAATTTAATTTTTCAATGAAAAGCTTTAGAAACAAATTTAGAGAATGGAATACTTAAATTGACATTCATTTGTCACATGCTCTTGCCTAACTGCAAAGAAAATATCCCCTTGCCACAAACCTTATGTTTCAGCTTGTGAAACTGCTGACTAAGCCATATGATTATGAGCCAGGGCATCTTTTCAGCCTAATTTCAATCCTTGTTGTGAATCAACACTTTTTCTCCTAAGAACATAGACCCAGCCTGATCATTGTGGGCATGCAGCATATTTTATTTTATTTTATTTATTTATTTTTTTATTCTTTCATTCCTTTTTTATTGAGTAACATATGATCATATTAATATGTGGCTCATTACACAAGTTTTGAGATACCAAAATCAAGAAATGTAAAATCTGTGTGGATGGAAACAAATCAAACCTTCCCAGCAACACCATTGTAAGCCAAGCATGTTGAAACTTGCACAGGTGAATCAGAAAGGTCACCGTCAACCATGTTTCTTGAAGTAAATAATAAACCACAACACTATCCATCTCAAAACTTTCATAGTGGCACACGTATTCTGTGGTTTGTTTATTCTCATTTCTGTACTGATAGACACTTAAATTATTTGAAGTTTGAGGGTCTGTAATGCATATAGCTACACTAAATGTTTGTTTATAAGCCATTGTTTTTGAATACCTACTCTCTCCAAGCACTTTGCATACTCAGTTGATCTGACAGGCTCTCAGAGGCAAAGATGACTATTGTCACATTACAGATGAGGATGCTGAGCTTTGTGCAATTCTCATTTCCCAAGGCTGCACCCCAATATGTATTTGACAGAACTGGGTCTACCTGGTTCCAAGATTCAGGCTATTCCTGAAACATCTAAGAGGGAAGGCTACTTTCTGAGCTTTCATTTCATACTTTACAGGAAATGGAGGAGGTAGGGAGAGGGGCAGGAGGAAGAGGACTAAATGAGATATTTTCATTTAAGAACTACAATAGTATCTGGTGTTTTCTTTTTCTTTTTTATTAAATCATAGCTGTATACATCTTGATCAGCACAGTACAATGTGCTGGTTTCATATACAATCTGAAATGTTTTCATCAAACTGTTTAATATACCCTTCATGGCATTTTCTTAGTTATTGTATGAAGACATTTGCATTCTGCATTTAGTAAGTTTTGCCTATACCCTTCTGAGATTCACCATAGGTGTGGCCCCACCAATTACCCTTCCTCCACTCCAAACTACCCCCTCCCTTCCCTTCCCATATTCTTGTGTTATAGTTGGGTTATAGCCTTCATATGAAACCTTTAAATTAGCTTCATAGTAGGGCTGAGTACATTGGATACTTTTTCTTCCATTCTTGAGATACTTTGCTAAGAAGAATATGTTCC
>CAUYRH010113419.1:0-25000 GCA_963574655.1 Perodicticus potto | reverse complement strand
ATTCTGCTATTATCTGATTAAATAAGTATATACAGGTAAAAATAAAGAAACATTTATCATGTTTTATCATGCTACAAAAAAAATCATGTTCAAAAAATAACTAAATTAGATTATGTGAAATTTGGTCAGTTCTAAAGGGGCTAGGACCACAGCATGATGGCTCACATTAAAAGTGTTGTTACCCATTTACCAAGAAAAAAATACTAGCTTTTTTACTAACTCTGTAGACACAAAGGTTGAAATCAGCACCGTGTAAATGGAAAGAATGTATTTAAAAAATGTATTCTTTGATTATTTGTTGTATTTTAATGTCTTAAGATATAACAAATTACTTCATTTATAAAGCACTTGACAATTTCCCAAGTGTTTTCCTGTAAGCCTGTTTCTTTTAAGGGACTTAGTCTATCTGAAGGGTAAGGCTTCCCAGAGAAATTACTACCCACAGATCACTCCCCGTGACAGTTCTATTATATTTCTGGCTAGTTAAACCACATCTATAACATAGAATTCAATTTTGGATGCCACATTTTAAGAGGGGTATTGACCAATTAGAATGTAATGAAAAGCAAATGTCCAGGTGGATGGGATAAGCTATAATTTTTGATAAATTATTCAAGCAACGTGGGTGGTGAAGAATAAGGAAAAGCACAATATCTGCTTTCAAGTATTTGAAGAGCTGTCATGGAGAGAAGAGTATACTAATTCCATCTTGCTCCAGAGGCCAGAACTAAGATTTAAAAAAACTATAAGTTAAGGAAAGTAGATTTTGATTCAATGCAAGAAAGAACTTAATATCCACTGTGCTTTCCAGTAATAATAACAACTGCCTTATGAGGGTGGAACTGACTCTGGAGATTTTCAAGCATAAGTTAGATGTCTATCACAGTTACAATTTTTAAAAATGACTACAGTGGATGGAATTTTGAACTAAAATATCTTTAAATTTCTTTCTAGGTTTTAGATTCTATTTTGTCTACATAAAATGAAATGCCTAAATGCAGATCAAGAGAAGGTTTTGATTACATGTTAATTTCTCTAACAGCAAAATGTATTAATTAAAATATGTGGGGTTTTAAATGAATGTTAAGATTTTATGCTATACAAAGTACTCCCAAACCAAAAGAGTCTTTTGGTCATTTAAAACACTCAAGAAAGGACAACAAGTTTTAGTGCATCCAATATTATATGTTCTATTCATATATAAACAGTTGCAATTTTGAGAAAATCAGCTCTTATTTGTGAGGAAACCCTATGGATTCATTATGAGTCAAGGATAATTTTATAATTCAAGAATAAAAAAATAGTCATCGCTCCTCACTGACATGCCAGAACAGAATAGACTAGGTATTTTTCCTAGAAGGCTGGAACTATTAGACAATTATTCACTTGCTCCTTGAGTTCTTGCACTATATATAGAAGTAAAAAGCTAATATAATTATCTACCAAATGTAGTTTTATAGACCTTTGCCCTGGTCCTGGTTTTGCTACCAGATGTATGAGGAGCCTTGGGTAAGTACTACTTCAATATCTCCACTTAAAAAAACAAAACAAAACAAAAACACAGCTAGATCAGTTTTTTCTAGTTCTAAGGTTTCACGGGGAACCTTATATGTAGAAGCCATAGTACATACTCAGTCAAGTACTGTCAACCTTCAGGAAAAAAAAAAAACATGAACCTAAATCAAAACCTGTAATTGTGCGTAGCAGTCGACATTTTTCAAAAAGGATAAAGAGATGAAGTTTAAGAAGACAGACAGTGATTGGTTATAGTGCTGACTGTGAAGAATGGGTGATGATGGCTATACGAACTACGTCCTGCTGCCACTAAATCATAAAATTTGGAAGAAGCAGGCAAGAAAGGGGGGAAAAGGCAAAGAAGAGTGAAGAGGAAAGAAACTAACAAGCAGCCAATCTCTGCAATGGAGATAAAAATCAAAAAATATTTTAAAAAGCATCAGAAGTGGCAAAAAGGAGAAAAGGGAGAGTGGGAAATGAAGCAGAGGTAGCTAAAGGAAAAAACAGGGATAAAGACCTGCTTGGCACGTGAAAGTGATGGGGTCGTTCAGAAGTGGCAGCTGAGCTCTTCCATACACCTAGAGAGGGCTTCCTCAAGTCACGGCAGGGTGGAGTCAGGCTGTGACCGCCAACCCCAGGGCACTGAACTTAGATGATATTCCATCTACTTGCTTATCAGGTGACCATGAAACATTTTAAAATATTTTCACCTCTAAAATGTTTCCAAAAGGGCCTTACAAATTACAATTTACCTTTGCATTGTAGGGAAACCTCATTCATCCAGAGTTAACTAAGATGCTCTCTGTACATGGAGTGTGTTTATATAAAGAGATACATGATTTATAAATAGATATGAATAACTTCATACTCAAGGGCCTGGAACAAAGCTCTAATTATAAAGAAATCAATTCTGCCCTCTCTCTAGTCTCTTTCTATTTGGATTTCTTGGTAATTCACATTTGCGTGGGCTGATGATGTAAATCCAGCAATGGGTTTAATGAAAACCAAGAAGTAAGCATAAATTAAATTCACAAGAGATGTTTTTCTCTTTCACCCCCCTCCCAGCCCTGTGTGTTATTTTTGTAAGACTCTGTGTCTGCAAGAGAATTCAGAGAAAAAAGTTTAGTGTCATCCTAAGCCTACTGAGTGTCTTAGAACCATGCAAATTCCAAATAATTATTCGTGATAATTCTAGGAAATAACTATAACAATAAAATCAAGGGCACAAAGTTGACTTGTACTTTAATAGGAACGTGGAAACCTAACCTGAGAATGTGTGAAGGTGCTAGTTCCCTAAAAATACTCGGAGAAATATTTACCTATTCAACATGAGATGGGATGTTTAAAAGTATTTAAAAGTATTTTTTTTTTAGCCAGGTGTTCTGGCAGGTGCCTGTAGTTCAGCTACTTGGGAGGCTGTGGCAAGAGAATCGCTTAACCTGAAGAGTTTGAGGCTGCTGTGAGCTCTGACTCCATAGCACTCTACCCAGGGTGACAGCTTGAGACTTTGTCTCAAACAAAAATAAATAAATAAATAAAATTTTAAAATAAAACTATTTTTCCCCCTTGCATTTTCTTATATCCTTTCCTTAGCTCAAGCAATAACAGGATCCCACCTTCACTACAACAGAGAATGGCTGTTAAAACCAGACCCAGGTAAACAAAAGAGTTAAATTCTTGGATACTTGTGTTTCCAAAGCTTACTTTGAGTTAAGAAAATATAAAAATATAAGTTTCTAAGAACTCTGGGCAAAAGTTTCGGCTATAAATAATAGATTTGAAATCATTCACAATCAGTCACATTTTAGACTCTATTACTTGCAGTAGGTACCAGATTTCACATACGTACATCAGAACTGAATTTGAGGACATATGACAGAAAACTTAAAATGTGGCTTAAAGCTACAAAGTTATATTCTTTCACATTAAAAAGAAATGTGTTTAGAAGGCAGTTCCTATGTTCTTCCCCAGTTTCATCCTCAAGCTTACTTCGTATTTTCTTTAACTGCTTTTGGTATATCCCCAAGTATCCACATTCTGCGTAGCAGGAAAAAGGGAGGACAAAGGTCACAGATCCCAGGGAACCAACACTTTTAAGAAGCCTTCCTTGGCTGGGTCCAGTGGCTCACATGTGTATTCCTAGCACTTTGGGAGGCTGAGCTGGGCAGATTGCCTGAGATTGGGAGTTTGAGACCAGCCTGAGCAAGACTGAGACCCGATCTCTATAAAAAATGTAAAAATCAGCCAGGCATGGTGGCACACACCTGTAGTCCCAGCTCCTCGGGAGGCTGAAGTAGGAGGATCACTTGAGCCCAAGATTCGAGGTTGCTATCATAGCTATCATGGCACCATTGCACTCTAGCCCCAGTAGACAGAGTGAGACCCTGTCACCAAAACAAACAAAAACAACACAGATCAAAGAAAAAAAGAAGCCTTCCTGGAAGTCACAATCGGGACTTCCACTGAGCCAGAATATAGTCTTAAGGCCACTGTAAAATATGATTTCTATTTGAGATGGCAATGAATCTGAGCAGAAATTGGGGCTTGATTACTACAGGGAAGGTCAGGATGGAAATGAAGAAAACACATGTGCTCTCTACCATCACTGGCTCTTCTCTCTCCAGAGCCTTCTCTGAGCTGGGGTGAAGAGGCTTTGGAGGAGATATTTGGAGAGGAAACGATAGTAAAGATGAGGAGAACTGACTTGAAGGAACTAAGTGGACAAAGCAGAGGTAGCATCAGAGGCCATCGAGAGCGAAGCCAGGTAAAAACACGGGAGCAAAGTCAGTGCCCTGACCCCATCCAGAGCCCCTGCAAGTGAACGCTGCATCGCACCACGCAGAAAATCCTCACTAGCCTTCAGCCTGTCCTCTGGTTTCTAGCGAGGGACCCCAAAGAGCACACTGGCCTATTAATATTCCAGAAGTAATATCTCCTCTCTGCCCTGTGATGTGGTGTGGGCGGCATGGGCAATCCCCCTTACAACGGCTCTGGACATTCAAAAGACCACTGAAATAGATACTATGACACCAACTATCAAAATGGGTCCTGATAGTTTTAAAAAGCCCTAGCACACAACTAGCTCAAGATTTCTGCCAGAACCAAGACTAATGGTGAACAAAACCGTCTTACAGATGTTATCCCACCAGCATTAGCTGCTAGAATATCTTTTCTAGCTAATGACTTGTTTCAGTCTATTTAAGAAAACCTACTGGTAACTAAAACTAAACCATAATGCGATATCCCACCCGCCGATGTGATTAAAATTACACAGTAGCAACACCAAAGTTGGTGCAGGAACATGCACGCTTTGCTGGCTGGGGTCCACACGTGCAAAGGGTGCAGCCACTTTGGAAATAGTGTGGCTGTTTCTTATAAAGTTAAACATACACTTAGCATAGAAATTCCACTCCTAGATACTTACCAAGAGACATGAAAATTTGTATCTATAAAAAGATTTGTACCCAAATATTTGTAGCCTCTTTATTCATAACACCCATCAGCAGGTGATTGGCTGAATCAATTCATACAATGAACTACTGACCAGCTATAAAAAGGAGTAAAGCGCTAATACCTAACCCAATGCAGATGAGATCACAGACAGTAAAAGAAGCTCCACACAAAAGAGTACATGTGATTCATAACACTTTTGTTCTAGAATGGGCAAAACTAATCTGTGGTGATAGAAGTCAGAACAGTAATTACCTAAAAAAAGGAGCATAGGAGAAGACTGGCTGCAAAGGGGCAGATAGGAACTTTCCAAGAGGAAGAAATGTTCTAGGTCTAGATTAGTTTCCCATCTGGCCAAATCCAGCAGCTGGCGTTGCCCTAAAAGTGGCAGCAAGGGACTGCCCCAAACCTTCTTGAGATGAGGCTAGTTGGAGTTTCTAGGAGGGTTTAAGGAATTTGGCTGGGGGAGGAGACTACCTTCTTTGTATTTACCAACGTGGTCAGTCTGTGTTTCTAGCAACAACCAAAACAGCATTATCGGTACCTGGGAATGTTCAAGGTCCGGCCGTGGGTTCAAGGTTGCAGAGGAAAACACAAAGCTGGCCAAGTCACAGAGCATTCAAGGCACTCTGTGTTTGGTTAGGACACAGAGAGCAGGGGAATAGGGATTGAGGAACCCTATGCCTGGGGTAGGGTTAGAGTAGGAGACTAAGAGACAGTACTGAAATTGGGAGCAAGGGCTTGAAGATTAGGTGCAGGTGCTAAGTGACTCTTAAGCAGAAGCTAACCAGAGGGGCTGATAACCAGGCAAGAACCAGCTTCAACCAGCTTGTCAACTCTCTCTATCACCTTCTGTGAACTTTGGCTAATTATAATATCATTTACATTGTGGTTTTAAAATTTCTCTACCCGTGAAATCACTGTAGCAATTCTGAAGCATTCATATAAAGTATGAAATGAAAGGGAACTCATTTCTAGGAATTACTGCCCAAGTTCTTAGTAAAAGCCAACCCCTTGGCCTTGAATATTCCTCCTCTCAGTTAGTAAAACTACAAAAGATCTAAGTCCACTTTCTTGCAAGGCAGCTGCTCCCTTTCAAGCATGCCTGCTCTCCTCCGTGGGAGTGTGCTTTCACTTTCAACACAGCTTTCACTAGCTTGGCTTACATGGTATGTCCTGAAATTCTTTTCTGTGATGAACACCAAGAACTCGGAAAAACCTCCACTTGGAGGCCAGGGGTGGTTGGCGGTTGCAGATGTACGCGCATTAGTCACAAATCATCAAACTGCAGTCTTAAAAGGTGAATTTTATTTAGACAGTCACATTGAAAGAACTTCTATTCATCAAAAGACATAATGAAAAGGCAAACCACAGAGTAGGATATATTTGCAACACATATGTCCATAAGGGGCTCACATCCAGGAGGTACAGTGAATTTTACAGCCCATAAGTAAACAGCAGACCATGCACTGGAATAATGAATAAAAGATTTGAATATGCAATTCATAATACAGGCTACCCAAATGGCCAATAACATATTAAAATGCTCTCAATCTTTTTTTTTTTTTTTTTTTGAGACAGAGCCTCAAGCTGTCACCCTGGGTAGAGTGCTGTGGCATCACAGCTCACAGCAACCTCCAACTCCTAGGCTCAAGTGAGACGCCTGCCTCTGCCTCCCAAGTAGCTGGGACTACAGGCACCTGCCACAATTCCCGGCTATTTTTTGGTTGCAGCCGTCATTGTTGTTTGGCTGGCCCGGGCTGGATTCGAACCCACCTGCTCAGGTGTATGTGGCTGGTGCCTTAGCCGCTTGAGCCACAGGCACCGAGCCAAAATGCCCTCAATCTTATTAGTATCTAGGACCACTGGACACATACCAGAATGACTAAAATTAAAAAGACTGTCAGTGCCAAGTGCTGGCATGAATTTGAAGCAATGGGAATTCTCAGGTACTGCTGGCAGAAAATGTAAATTTTTCCCAACCACTTAGGAAAACAGGTTAGCATTATCTAGTGAAGCTGAGGATAACTTTGAATCTCTGAAAGCTAGTAATTACACTGCTAGTTGTGTTCTCAACAATAGTGGTACTTACACATACCAAGAGACACACACTAGAACATATATTGCAGCAGCATCAGTAACAGCAAAAAATGTGAAACAATCCCAATAGCCAACAGTGGAGCTGATAAAGAAATGGTGGTATATAAATATAGTGGAATGCTATACAGCAATGAAAGAATGGTTTATAGCTATACCAATAATGATGAATCTCACAAATGTAACACTGAGTAGAAAAGCGCAGACTTTATTATATAAAGTTCAAAATCAAGTAAAACTAAACTATATTTACTATTAAGGTATATTTAGGTAGTAAGTGAAAAAGGATAGCAAGGAGGTGATTATCATGAGCATCCAAATAGTGGTCAACTCAGGGAATTGAGACTAGTGTAAACATGTTAGCAAGATCCTATTTCTTGAACAGGTGGTGATTGTATAGATTTCACTTGATAAGAATTTCTTAAGCTATACGATTATATTTTGTTCATTTTTTATGAGTATTCTATTTTATAACACAATCTTGTAAGGAGGTATGGGAGTGATTACTAATAACATAATAGAGTTCAATTCAATGAGCAAAACAAAGTAAGTGGGAATCAAAGTTACATGAGGATGCTATTTATTAAAGGGAAGATTTGAGCATTTTCATTATTCAAGAGTAAAAATGCAGGAGATAGTTAATCTTATAAAATCCCGTAGAAGACAGAGGATGGAATAAAGTGTATAGATAAAAGGTCTTACCTTGAAAAAGGCGACCCTACTGTCCCCATACTAGGAAGAAGGGAGGAATAGTACAGAGAATATTTGAACTGGAGGAAGTATTTGGGAGTAATTGTGTGATTTCTAGCAGTTAGAATATTACTGATGGAAATTTTACAAACTTAACTTATACTTGGGATCCTAAGTTTTGCTTTGTTTGAGTTTTTTATACCTTCCTATCTACACAACTAGTGTCTTTTCCAAAATCCAGAGGAGGAATCAAAGTTTCCCCCTGTGACATTTGTATTCATTTTATGTAACTCAAAAACTTCCAATATCATAAGAAGAAAAACAAAGTACACTGAAAACTATTGCACAGAAAAGAGAAAGGAGGAGGAGGAAAAATGAAGGACTAATGCCAGTTGTGTTCCTACTATGTGTCAGACACTATGTTCAGTGCAGTTGTACATCATTTAATCTGATGAGAAGTCTGAGAACGTGATATATCATTCTAATTGTACATCTGGTGAAACTGAAGTTTGCTACAAGCTTTCAGACCAGAAAACATTACTGATGTCAAAGTGGGGATCGAATAGCTTACAGAGGAAAAAGGCCTGAAAATATAGAAAAGATGTCAACACATCAGGAGAATGGACAAGAAGAAGCGCTATTTCAAAGACGAACATGAGTATATATAAAGAAGAAGGAGTAATAAGCAATAGCTATCCAAATTGGCTGGGGCAAACAGGCTATGTAGAGAATGAGTGGAAGATAAAACCAGAAAATAATGGTTTGAGGTCAAACTGAGAAGACATTTGAAAATACCAGAGTGAAAATTTATAATAAATCCAGTAGGAAATAGGAGTGATATGATTACTTGAAGATTTATGGAGTCCAGGACTATTTTCCCAATTTCCCAATCTACAATTTCAAAATCCAAAAGTTCTAAAAACCAAAAATATGGGACTTTTTTTCCTGGTCATTTATTTAGAGGCAAAACCAATGGGATCTGAATTCCTTTGGCATCAGTTCAATCTAAATCAATGTGAGACCTTTTATACTCTTCATCTTAGTATGAATATGCATGTATTTCACTGTAGACATGTTTGATTACAGGGTATTTCCCCAGCCCCACTGGGCAGATGTTATAACTATATTTAACCTGTACTTCCTCTCTAAAACTGAAAAAATTAGAAAGAAAAACCTGCATTCCAAAACACATCCAACCCTAAGAGGTTTTCATGAGGAATTATCAGCTGTAGTCATGTATAGGATGGGATAGAAGGGGAAACAGAGGCAAGAGGGGCAGGGTGGATTTCCAATAGTTCTGTGGCCAGAAAAAAATAAGAACCTTACATACACTGAATCTTTTCCATTAGAACAGAAAAGATGAGTGAATGTAAGCATGACTGGAAAGCAGACTTGGCAGCTTACTAGAAGAGAGGAAGAAGTCAAAGAAAAATCCAAGGTTAATCTGGTAGCTTAGTAGTAATTTCAATACTATTAACAACAATAAAAACGAGATCATTAATGGGGTGATTTTAATCATGATGGATTTAAGGTGTTGGCAGATCCAGGTTGTAGTGTAAAGCAGAGAGTTAGAAATGGGAGAGGTCAGCACCTGAGGTGTAAATCTGAGACTCAGTGACACAGTGGGGTATTGAAAGCTGTAGAAATCAATGGAATTCCCAAATAATGAAGAAATTCATGCGTGAATTTCTACACGCGTGAATTTCTACATTCATGCGTGAATTGTGGATCACTAGCACTTTGTAGCTCAGCTTTCTTAGTTGCATGGAAAGGTCTACTGCTGAAGATTCACACGGGTTAAACATGCCTTGATGACGGAGGAGCAGGCTTTCCAGATGCATCAGAAATGCACCAGATGGGGGGTTCACAAAGAAAAGAGCAAAACTCCTGAATCTCCCCCCTCCAATAACTATTTCAGGATGTCTTGCCAACAATGAACTGAGCAAACGCAACTTTAGACCTTTGGAAAGATACCCCAAAGCAGACGCATTCACCTTTAAAAAAAAAAATCAAAACATGTCCTCAAGTTCACATTTTTCATACTTCCAGGCTATCAAAAATGTGACTTTGTGTTGAATCTGTAACTATGACCAGTTCTGACTCAAGAGGAGCCATTCAAGCCAAAGTAAACTGCAGTTTGTCCAGTTGTTCACTTCTTTTGTGAACAGTATCCTTCTTACCAGTGCTACTACAAATTCACATCAGCATTTAACGTGTTACAGCAGTAAGGACATGAGTCGGGCAGATATGAACTGAGAGCCACATTCCTCACCTCTGAAAGCAAAGCTACTGACAGGGTATTTCTTGGAAGGCGTGAGGGTTATTTTTATGTGGCAACTTGGATAGTCCAAATACTTGGTCAAACATTATTCTGGATGTTCCTGTGACAATATTTTGGATGAGTTTATAATTAAATCGTGGACTTTGAGTGAAGCAGACTGTCCTCAATATGGCAATAATATAGGTGAGCCTCAGTCAAAGGCCTGAATAGAACAAAAGGCTGCCCAACCCCCAGCAAGGGGAGACTTCAACCAACAAAGGGCCTTCAGACCTCAATTGCAACACTGACTTCTCCCTAGGTATTCAGCCTGATAACCTTGAATATCAGCATGACTCTGATTTCCAGCCTACCAAAATACCATGTAGATGTAGGACTTACTAACCTCCATAAATGCATGAACCCCTTCCTTGAGATAAATCTTTTCTCATATATATATATATATATATATATATATATATATATGTCTGTATATATACAAATATATATGCTTGTATGTTGGCTCCATTTCTCCAGAGAACCCTAAGACAAAAAGGATGGAAGGAATAAAGCAACATAACTTGAAGCCTATGATGCAGGTTATTTGAAAATAAAGTAATCTGGTCAAAAAGACAAATGGCGGGAAGCAAACTGATTGAGGCATTAAGTTAGCTTAAACGCCAAACTGATCGTGTCTGAAGATTTCATTCCCCAACTTTTTTTCCTTCTTGGTAATTTGTATGCATCACGGCAGTTTTGCAAACTTTACACGTTTTTGTTTTTCATAATATGGAGAGATTGCTCCGATTTTTAATCTTTTTTGACTTTAAATTCATTTTCCTGACCTTTGCAACTTACTATGGCAAAATCTTAAAAATTATTTTTTCATTTATCAGATTCAGACTTTTGTGCACCGACTGACAAACCAAGCTATCACATCGTAATTCTCAAATCCCAACAGTTATGTTTTCCCTTTTGTATAAAAATAAGTGGAAAACAGCAAATTAAAGGCTCAAAATAGTGCTAACAAGCAAAGGTCCTCATAAAGTGAGTGTAATGGAGATAAGATGGAGATCATTTAGCAGGCAAAGGAAGGTATCAATATGACTTCTGTTATACAATCATTAATCTTTGTTTACTTCAGTGTTCAATTATGAAACAAACAACTAAATTAAAACTATGTAAAAAATGCTGGAATCATATGATCAAATATTGTTTGACAGGCACAGGGTAATCAGGAATTTCGTAATATTTTTAGCTTTCTGGGACTGGAATGCCCCTTATAACATGTATGTCCCTTGTTTGACTTTTCACATTCAAGCTCCTCACATATTTTTAGGAACTCAGCATTATAGGGCAGTGTTTTGAACTTTACTGTGCACACTAACCACCTGGGAACCATGTTAAATTGTAGATTCTAATCCAGAGGGGCTGAGATAACACAGGAGATTCTGTATTTCCAGCAATAGTTGATGCCAGTCTATGAGCCCTGCGCCTTGAGTAACAAGCCTACAGGAGACGTGTGTGTGTGTGTGTGTGTGTGTGTCAAAAATGCATGCAAACATTGCAAAAACTACTTAGTCCATGACTTACCAAACTATCCCTAGATGAAAAACCAATAACTGATATTATGCAGTCCCACCAAGTTTATTTTATTTTTTTTGAGACAGAGCCTCAAGCTGTCACCCTGGATAGAGTGCTGTGGCATCACAGCTCACAGCAACCTCCAATTCCTGGGCTCAAGGGAGTCTCCTGCCTCCACCTCCCAAGTAGCTGGGACTACAGGCGCCCGCCACAACGCCCGCTCATTTTTTTTTTTTTTTTGGTTGCAGTTGTCATTGTTGTTTGGCGGGCCTGGGCTGGATTCCAACCTGCCAGCTCAGGTGTACCTGTCTGGTGCCTTAACCCGTTGAGCCACAGGGGCCAAGCCAGTCCCACCAAGTTTAAACCAAATTGTCTTCATCCATCTTTGCTCATCTTCCTGTGGTTAGTCCCTTTTCATTAGGCATTGCTTCAAGTATCAACTCCTTAGAGAAAATTTCCCCAACCAACCTACTTAAAAAAAATTGCCTACCCTCAGCATCTACCTTACAATTTTGTTTGTAGCTGAGCCAAATTTCAGGATTGAGAAATTGCTATTAGTTACAAAGATTTCAGAATTATCTTCAGTATTATTTCTCATTTACCAGAAATATTGTAATAACTCGGGCTTTAAGTCAAGTCTACTTTTATGAGCAAAGAAATATAGCAATATATATTATAGTGTCTGTAGAGATTAATGATTATAAACAACACACGAGAAACCAGCATCTGATCAGAAAATAGGATGTAGCCATCTCCTAAAAACCCATCCTGCCTCTTTCTAACCACAACGCCATCCCTGCACCCTAGAAGTAACTGCCATCCTGACTTTTATTATAACAACTTATTTACTTCACTTGGTTCAATATTGATTTTTTTAAAGGACTAATCCATGCTGCTCTACGTGGCTGTAGTTCGCTCATTTATAGTACATAATAGTATTCCATTGTATAACTATACCACAATTTACTTGTCCACATTATGTTAATGGATGTTTTGGGCTGTTCCATTTGGATTGTTAAAAGTTATGTAGATATAAACATTATTTTTACATGTAACTTCTACATATATGCCCACATTTTTGTAAGGTAGATACCTGGAAGCAGACTTTCTGGGTTATAGGATATGGAACCTCAATTCTTCCAGATAATGCCAAATTGTTTGCTCCAAGTAGCTGAGTCAATTTGTATCCCACCAATGGGGTTAGTATCGCCACTGCTCCACCTATTTGCCAACTCCTATCATCCATCCTTTAAATTTTAGTTATTCTAGTGGGTCACTAATTGTAGTTTTAATATGCATTTCCCCTGCGTACTAATGAAGTTGAGTGCTATTACGTATGGTTTTTAGCCATTTGCATACTCTAAGTTGTGAAATATCTGTTTTATGCCCATTTTTCTATTAGGTTGTCTATTTCTTATTAATATTCTGGAGATTAGACCTCCTGGGCTTACTTGTATGGATTCTTCTCCCCTTCCACAGCAATGCTCACTATCTTCTCAACTTTGATACTTTTAATAGAATGTGTTTTATATTTGTTTTTAGTTTTCTTTGGTGAGAAGCTGATCTGTAATACCACCAAAGCAGAAGTCCTAATTATCTTTTCATAAGCATCTCAAGCTGAAAAAAAAAGCAATGGAGTTTGAAGTAAAAATATCAATGGGAACAATTAAGATTCTCTTCCTCTAATGCTAAAATTTTAAAAATACCAAACAGACTCATAGATTTTTAGTACACAATTTTAAATTTCCTTTTATCCAGAGATCAGACTGCATTTATATAAATCGCTAACACTTTCAAAGTTTAGCTTTCAATTCTGAAGTGTATGTGTTTGTGAATGACAGATATAAATATCTAAGAAAGTACAAATAACCAATACCCATTTTTACATTATTTTAGCAGATAGAAAAATAATTTAGGTTGGAGAAAGTCATTACAGATAACACTCACTTTGACATGATTCAAGCTTTACTTAGGGGTAGAGTCAAATTTGAAGATGAAAGTTTAAAAGCAGAGTATAAAGCATGAGTAGGAAAACATTTTGGCAAAGAAAAGTCATGGTAAAATAGAGGTCTAGAAGTTCTCTCGTGATAAAATGAAAACCCAGCATTCTTTTTTTGTCTTTTTCTAACCCAGCCTTCTGATCGCTCCTATTACACCCTTGATGGTGATAACTTAATGTTATTAAGTCATGATCCTCCTCAAACTTGCTCAATCATACAGACAATATTCTCACTCTTATTCTTTCAATTTCTTAATTTTCACTAACACTCCAATAAATCAAATGACAAGCCCACAATGTTCAAGCATATTTTCTCAGTTTTGCATGCCCGTAAGATGGCTTCTCCTTGCCATGAAGGTTCTTCCCATACAACAATCCAACTACACTTACCAGTTCTCCAGCAAAAAATTGTAGACACCCTAGAATGAGGTTAAAAAAAAAAAATCAAACTGAAAATCCCCTCTTCTTGATAGAACCCCATTAAATAATCAAATGTAGGTATATAATTAAAAGCATGCCTGAAAATGAGAATGAGATTGAAAAAACACTACAAAGCATGCCACGATGTTTCCCCACTTTTCTTCTCCACCAGTTATAACACTGTAGTGGCATCACTGTCCTTCACGGGTTGCAGTGAGAGGGATTCACTAGGCCTTTCTTCCATGGCTCAGCCCCTTATTTTTGCAGCCTAGATGGCTTCCTGCACACAAATATACTTTCTCAGACACAAATGCTTATTGAAATTATTGTTATAAATGTTAATATGGCTTCTTCTCTCCTTAGGTCATGAAAAATATTTTTTATCACACTTTAATAAATTTCTTAATAAATTTAAAAAATTATTCCTTATAAAATTTCCTCTATCCAGAAAGCCAAGTTCATTCGGTGTGAACATTTCTCCCCTTATTAAAACCAGAAAGTAAATTTTTCAAGTAAGAATTTTAATTTAAGTGGACTCTCTAGTTCTACAGCTCTCATGTACCATGATATCCAAGACCCCACATAAACCAACTGTGAATCAGGTTCTGTGGCATTTTTTTTCTTTTGTATTTAAACTAACAAGTTATGCTATTCCACACACATACACAATCAGTGTTATATTCTTCTTTACATCCAACTTAAAACATAAGGCATAATAAGCTTAATGGGGGAAAATAGTGATAAAATGCTAAAAATGTAAACATAAGATAAGTAAACATGAAAACAAATCTTTTTTTAAAAAATCATTTATTTATAAGAAAATTAGTCAGAAAATTACATAGTTCCCAACAAATTCTCTCTATAAAAATAAGGGCTCATTTACCTTCACCTTTTTATAATTTATCTTTTAAATAATGTTTCATCTCGTGAACCTAGTCTTTCCTGGCAAACATACATGAGGTTTTTAAATGTTTACTACTTTGTAAACCAGAACTAGCTTTGCTCCTGAAGTTAAGATGATGTCTATCATTTTGCTTCAGAGAAACTTTTAAAATTGCTCCCTTGAGACTATTTCAATTAGCCACTCCCAAAAGCCAAAGTAAAAACAACAAAAACCACTGCTATTTTACTAAAAGATTCTTGTCTTCCATTTCATTTTACCAGACCAACTACAAATTCAGAAAAAAGCTTCTTAAGTCCTGCAGTTTCAAATTCCTTTTGTAATTCATCCAACGCTGAATACTCTTTGACTTCAAATGCCAGAAACCTGCATTATAGGAGAGAAACTCATGAATATGCTTAGATTTGTCAGAGTATAATTATCGATTCAGTTGGTTTTCTATCTGCAACAGTACTAAATTATACCTTTTATGTTCCGGCTGTACTTTTGTTTCAAACAGTACACTAATCATTTTTTCTTTGCATTTCTTTCCACTTGAGTCCACATCTACTTTGGAGGTTTTCTGAAGAATCAGGTACTCCTAAGTGATAAATCAGAATGTTATATACATATCTTATTCTAAATCTTAATTTTAAACCTTAGTTGTAAAGGAGCCATAAAACTGCAGGCTTATTTTCATGCTTACAGAGTACTCTCTGAATCAAGCAGTTAAGAAAGTTACACAGTGTTTCTACATTGTGTTAAGAAAGTTACACAGCATTTCTACTGATGAATGGCTTGCCGCCTATAGCTCAGTGGCTAGGGCGCCAGCACATACACTAGAGCTGGCGGGTTCAAACCCAGCCCAGGCCCGCCAAACAACAATGACAACTACAACCAAAAAATAGCCTGTGGTGGGTGCCTGTAGTCCCAGCTACTTGGGAGGCTGAGGCAAGAGAATCGCTTAAGGCCAAGAGTTTAAGGTTGCTGTGAGCTGTGACACCCCAGCACTCTACCAACGGTGACAGTCTGAGACTTGGTCTCAGAAAAAAAAAAAAAAGAGGGGCAGCACCTGTGGCTCAAAGGAGTAGGGTACTGGCCCCATATAACAGAGGTAGCAGATTCAAACCCAGCCCCGGCCAAAACCTGCAAAAAAAAAAAAAATACTGGTGAATGCAGAGCAAAGAGCAATGTAACCACACTATTTCAATTTAAATGGGGGGGTCAGGGGGCCGGCGGCGCCTGTGGCTCAATGGGTAGGGTGCCTGTCCCATATACAGAGGGTGGCAAGTTCAAACTCAGCCTCGGCCAACCTACAACAAAAAAATAGCTGAGTGTTGTGGCAGGCACCTGTAGTCCCAGCTACTCGGGAGGCTGAGGCAAGAGAATCGCCTAAGCCCAGGAAGTGGAGGTTGCTGTGAGCTGTGACGCCATGGCACTCTACCAAGGGCAATAAAGTGAGATTCTGTCTCTAAAAAAAAATAAATAAATAAATCTGGAGTAGACTACATACTATCTCTGCCCCTGGGCTAGCTGTTCAATCCTTTGAGACGCAGTTTACCTCCTACATAAAATAGGACTCATAACAAGATCTACCTCATGGGGAGTTTATAATGATTACGTGAGATGATATATGCAGAACACTAAGAGGGTGCCTGGTACAGGCTGCGGCAGCACCCAAGAGAGCTCACGCTACTGCTGTGACCACCAATTCAGCAAGTGAATGAAGTTATCAGGCACACAGTTCTTACCATTCCAAGTTGACAGCATCTACAAATATGTACCTGTATATTCTCAATCCTAATATACAATCTGAAAAAATTTTTACAGAAATTTACATAAAGTGACATTTTAGAGACAGCTAAAAAAATAAGAACTATTAGAAAAGCACAATTTCTCTACATTAGCAGAGTTCTAGGCATATGAATAAATACTTGTTAATTAATTGATGATCCGATCTGAGTAACATTATAAAACATCTGCATTTAGCTTAATAAGCCTGAGTTGCTTAAAAAAAAATCTAAACCTTTTGAGTAAATAAGAACAAGAAAATAAACTTGTACTCATTTTTGTCAACTAGTATTTTACTCCAAAAAATCAAATTTTATAGATATAGTAAAAATTACCTTAAAATACAAGGCTGCTTGGTCAGGCCTCAATCTAGAATATATATTAAATCTGAATTATTATTGTATTTATATAATATAACCCAGCATGGATCTAGGTAACCAAATGCCAGAGTAGTTTTTTAGTAAGAGCTCATCATTAAAAACTAGGTCATTATTCTGTAAATCTTTAAGATTATAGGTTATTCATACTTAATTTGCTTTAAGTAAATTTAAATATAATTATTCCTGACCCATCTTATTTGAAAGTACAAAAGCTATTAAGTCATTCATTTGTAGCCCTCCTAAGATTTAAAATGTAATAAGCAGTTTTCCTCATCTGGTCCCTCATAAAACAGGTTAGATGAGTTGTAAAATAAGAACTTGAAAAATCTGAAGAAGATGATGATTTTGAAAGCAGCTGCTGAGACAAGTCAGGTGGAAAATACAAGTTAGGTAGGAGGTGACAAGCTGACAGCCCTAATGATTCTGCTTCTACTAACACAAAATCTCAGTTATAAGGGACAAACTCCTCTTTCCAGGTATTATAGATACCAAATTAAAGTGTCAGAATGTATTTTTAACTGCCAGAAGTTACAAATCTTGCAGACTACCCACAAATATACACCTTGCTGCGCCTAACTATGGAAAGAAATATTAATAAGCACAAACTTTTGGTGCGCTGTGCATTTATAAAGTTGAGGCTCCTAGATTAATTGCAGAAACAAACACTTATGCACCAGAAAATTTTTTTTATAACCTGTCACTTTCATTAAGTGGCATGATTTTTAAAATATCATCTTATGCTTCAAGCTTTGCAAGTTTGTGGTTGTAATTAAGAGTTAGACATTCTTAAAAAAGAAAATGAAGATCCATTAACATGGTAATAGTGAAAGCAGAAACATCTCAATGATTAATCTATCCCATTGTTATAAAACACATTTAAAGACAAATCATTTTAAGCAGAAAATAGCCAGATTCATATTCAACATTTAAATTTGCAGCACCTTAATGCTGCTTCTGTCTCCTTGTAGTAAAATCAGTATTATTTTACCCAGGAACATCAGTCTTCCTGTCAGTCTTAAATCTGAAGCCCACTTCTCCACGGTTTTGACATATTTAGTCTTTGCTCTCATATGATCTAAATGCAAAAGAGTCATCCACAATCCATCTTCCACAGTTGTGCTCGTTGGGAAAGCAGACTTTTCACTGCCACTTCCAGTTTCCGGTTGTGTAAGGACAGACCCAAGATTTTGCTGAATCCAGAGAACCAGCTCATGCACCATAGGCTCTGACAAAAGGTTCTCTGCTTGCTCAAGTAACTTCTCTTTTACAGTCGCACACTGAGCCCTGGTCAGGTGTTCAGAGTTAACGGAGATGCCAGGAAGACACGAAGGGTAACTGGCCGGCAAATGGAACACCAATTCTAACGGTATAGCCACATCTGAAAATCCGTCAGCTTTGGTGTGAATTCTGAACACGGTCCCATCTGTCTCTGGAAAGCATCCAAAAATATTCATTAGCGGAACATAATTCAATTTGAATGGAACCCTAACAAGTTAAAAAAATTGTTTCAAATGTTGATTTCTTTTTCATGGGAAAACGCTGAGTTATCTAAGGAGACAGATATAATACTAAGAAAGTCATGATGTACAGATTTCCTTCAGCCATACATATATATTCATGTACTCATTCTAAGGATTTAAGTGGCATTTATACTTACCATCACCACATTTTGATTAAATTACCAGAAAGGTTTTTCACCATACGATGTGTTTCTAACCAGATTTAGTTGATTATTCTAGAAACCTGTAATAAACTCCTATGAACTTTCAAAGAAACAGTGCCATGGAGCCATGGATATATAAGATCAGTAATAAAAAGTTACACCCAACTTGGTATCTGTAATACCTGGAAGGAGGAGTCTGTCCCTTAGAACTGAGATTTTGTGTTAGTAGAAACTGAATCACCGGGGCTGTCAGCTTGTGGACGTCCTCCCTAGCTTTTGCTCCCCAACCCACAGAAGGTCATTTTGTAGTAAGTCTAAGTCAAAGTAAACACTGGAATCCCGGGTGTTTGTAGGGCTGCAGAAAAACTTCGGACTGCGTGTGACACAGTAACTGCCTGCACTGCTCTTTTCTTATTTCGACTATGTTACTATCAACATAACATGAAGGTGGCGAGAGGAACTGAAATTGAGCGGACGTCAGTTCAGTTTCTTCTGCCTCCCTAAGAAGGAAGGGGATGAGATGAAATGCTCTGCTCTCTTTCAGATTTGCTCGGCTTCTCTCTTCTGATGTGTTCCACACCACTTCACCCCACTTTTCAAAAAGTTGATAAAACGTCAGGCTGATTCATTCTGCGGGGGCCAGAAGCCATGGCTGAGAAGAGTGCAGTAGAACAGAACTGGGTGCCAAGGAATCTCTCTGAAGCTAACTTGTCTCTCCTCCTTACTTCCTACACAAGCCCTTGCTTTGTTCTTCTGCACAAGAGCCGGAGTCCAGTCTTTCTCATTTTCATACCTGGACGGCTGCTCAACAGCCTCAACAACGGAAACCTGAATGAATTCCCATTTTAAAGAACCTAACAGAGCATTAAAATTGCTTCCTAGCCATCTGATTCCATGTATATAAAAACCACTGTTACAGACACTGATTCACACGGGACCACGCACAGCTGTTACACAGAGTTTTCCTCTAACAGACTCTTCAGCACTAGCAGCAAAGAATTACTATTTTAGGGTACCACCTGGAAACACAGGCAACCGTTATAAGGACCATATGAAAATGATATAATTTAAATTTGTACTACATAAGTAAAATGTGTATTGTATTGTATACAGAAAAGTTCCAAACCTAACCTGGTACACTCCTCTAAAATCCATCACATTTCTCAAAACCTCTCTTTCTTGTATTCAGTTACTTACACTATTTGAACAATATTTTATTGTTAAAGTAGGCTCCCTAACTGTGTTAGGTCAGCATATTTTGCTATGTAACATGGGCGTTAACAGACCTGCAGAGAACATATGGCTGTCGGGCTTAATAAACTCTCAAATAATCACCTAGGGAGACCACACTGTCTCTCAGGGAAGAGATCTAACTTCTAAAGGTCTTTCATTCAATCACCGTGGAATAAACATTCACCACACACCTACTAAGCTCAGGGCCCTGTACTAGTCTCCAGGGGAAAATGATGGGTAAGACACAGATCTTGACGCATGTACTGAATCTTGTTTCAGAACTTGAAAGGGTAGACATACCCCAACTGATCTTCTTCAACTTCTCTTCTACACCTACAAATGTCTTTATTTATAAATATAAACACATATAATTTATAGAAATATAAGTTAATATAAATTTAGCAAAGGACAGTGATAGCTTTGTTCAAGGATATGTACATAGTGGGCAGCCTCAGAAGCTAGAGAGCTTATCCCTCCACGTCAGAGGGAAGATTTGTTCCCTAACCAGTGTGACGAAACATTTCTTCAGGACGGAGGTTGAGCAGGATCACTAGCAGCTCCTTGTAAGATTGGAGGGATCCCAAGCTCAGTGCTCCTCACCTGTGACAAAGATCTACTGTGTGCACAGAATCCACTGGGCCCAGCTCCACCTCGCCCGGCAGGACAAAGGGAGCGGGTCAGTGCGAACAGGAAGCCCCTGCCGCCTGCCGCGTGACGAGACATAAACCGCTTAGAAGCCGCAGTTGCCACTGCTGCTTCCTGAGAACTGCTTGGCCACTTGACAATACATACATATTTTTCACCATCTTGCTCTCTCCTTTGTTGTACTCTTTTCTCTGAGAAGTGACTTCCTCCCTTCCACAGGAAACGCTACCATCTCTAAGACAGCGTTCCCACCGTTATCACTGGCCTCCTGCTTGCATTTTCTATCCCTCCATGTTTCCTCTCCTCCACTAACAAAATATTTATCTTCTCCTTGCTTCAGAAAAATAAAAAGTTAAATTAAATTAAAAATAAATAAAAATACAAATCCAGTGCTACTTGTTCCCTTCAGCTACAGGCCTACGTTTCTGCGCCTGCATCTGTAGCCATGGTGCAGGAAAGAGGTAACTCAGCAGGCCTAGGCTGCTCAGGCCCCGCACATTCCCACCAGCAGCCAGTCCTCAGGATGGTCCCTGGCGGACTCCTGACAGTTCCACTCTGAGCCCTTGTAATATTCTGTGTCTTAAGCGCATTTCGGGTACGCCTAAAGCCTTGGGCCACACTGTGCCTGTTGATTAAAGGGTTTATGCTCACAGTGTCATTCATGGTGAATCTTCTTGCAGTGGGAGCTGGAGCCTGAGTAGCTGAAATGCGTCATGTAGTCAGTCGGTCGGTCAGTACTCGCCCACATGACCAACCCCCATCAAAGTTGTGGCCACGAGGCGCAAGTGAGCTTTCTACGTTGTCAACATTTCTCGTGTCTTGTCACACATTATTGCTTAGAGAATTAACACATCTGTGCGACTCCACTGAAGAGGACCCCTGGAACCTTGTCTCCTGGACTTCACACACATCACTTCTTTGCTGATTCCAATCTGTGTCCATAATAAACTGCAACCATGAAGGTAACCGCTTTTCTGAGTCCTGTAAGTCTTTAGAGTGAATCATTAAGTCTGAGGATGGTTTGGGGAGCCCTGGTTCAGCCCCATTCAATGGCCTTTATCCTGCCCTTCCCTGCTACAGCATCTGAGCCTGCTGAACCAATCTCCTCAAAATTGTCTTTCCTTACCTCTCAGACACCACACAGTCGAGGCGCTTTGCTACATCTCTGCTTATTCCTTCACTGCTGTGTCTTCTTTTCCTCAACCTCCAAACGCACAGGCATTCTGCAAAGCCTAATACCACAAACAACCTTCTTGCTCCAGTTATCTAGGCCTGAAATCCTAAAGTCACTTCCACCCCCTTTTCCCCCTCCTTGCATCATACTTAACATTCAGCTGCCAAACTCCCCCGAGTCCTCCAGAACTTCTCTCTTCCATTCACAGTACCATCCTCTTAATTCAGACCTTCTCTGGCGTCTGCTATCGTGGTTTTCTTCCCTCACCAAATCATCCTATGCTGCTCTCTCAGGCTGAAAAACCGAACTACGAATTTCTCTATCCAACACCATGGGCCAGCTCACCACTCCAACTTCCTCTCTCCTTGCTCCTCGCTCCAACTAACCCGATTTACACCATGTTCTGACCCACATCTCTAGTTTCCTACGTCTGGGCCTTGCTCCTACTTTCTTATCTTTCACGAAGGACCTTGACTTTGTGTCTACTGGAATTTTGTCAGTCCCATGGCATCGCTCTCTCAAGTCTGCCCTTAGGACTTCCATGGTAATTTGAACTTATTTTTTACTATTTTCATAGCCAGAATTATTGTGGTTAAGCTAAATTAACCATTTCTCTACCACTAAAATATCTCAACTTTCTTTTAAACAACCAAAAAAAGAACTTACAAAAAATTTTTAAATTTTACAGTGACATAGCGCTTAGAATTATGCTATCACTTTTAATCATGGATTTCACAGGTGCAGAACTCCGTGGGACCTGTTGTAGGCTAAATAATGGACCCCGAGACAAACACAACCTGTTCCCCAGAACATCTGAGTATGTTCTCTTACATAGCAAAAGAGCCTTCACAGACATAATTAATTTAGGGATCTTGAAACGGGGAGATTACCCTGGATTACTCCAGTGAGCCCTACATGTAATCACAGGTGTCTTTATAAGGGGAAGGCAGAGGGAGATTTCACCACAAAAGAAACAATGTATCCACTACAACAAGAAGCTCTCTTGCAGGCTTTGAAAACACAGGCTAAGATCCACAGTGATCTCCAACTTCTACCATAGAAACACCCACCTGTTCCGCCCCATTGCAGGGAACCAAATAACAGAAACAGTACTGGGAAATCCTCAACAGTCCATTGAGCCAGCCATGTACATCTTTACCAGTTTTCATTTTTCTCTCTGTCACTTTCTGGTCTTGGTCAGCAAACTGAATAGCAATGGGGTAAAAACCTGACCTTTATCTTAAAAGACTGTGAAACTATTAGCTGTAATAGATATTCAGAAGAAAAACTACTTCAATTCTTTTAAGAATTGAAAGAATTAGCATTCTTCCTAATTGGTCTTTCTGGTGAGCGCCTCTGCCCACCCATCTACATATGCTGTAGCTGCAAACTAAAATTACACAAAATGATACCATCTTTATAAGCAAATGAAAAGCCCAATAACATACCCCATTCTGCTGACATTTAATGTGGCTATAAAATTACACAGTCTTTTAAAAACTAATTTTCTCCCTGAAACTCTCATAGTGTCTTACTCTTCCATTTCTCATCTGCCTTAGTTTGTACAAGCAATTAACTGACTCCTTTTGTCTCGGAATTTTTCATGTAACACGTGCACTGGTATTATATTTTTTTTTCCATAATAAAAAGAAAGCAAAGTTGCCCCATCTGCTTTAAGGTTATTAACGGCTTAGAAAACAGAGTGATTACAAGAATTAAAAAAAAAAATTGTGCTCTAAATCTAATGGTAATCTCTACCCCTTCCACCGCTCCCCAATAATCTAGTTAATAAGCTTAACTCACAAATTCATCATTCAAATAAATATCTGAGCGCTAAACTACTTATGCCTGTCCCAGAAAACTAAAATTTTCATAAGTTTCAAGGCTACTTCAAACTACCCCAAAGACCCTACAAAAAGACATAGGTCTTACCCTCCAGTTGAAGTTCATGCAAATTGGCTAGTCGTTTTTTACAAATCATTTTGCCTTTTAATAGTTGTATCCATTTCAAAATTGAAACAAAACACAAACTGAAATAGGTTTCAGATCTCACACTTCCTTACAAACACATGAAAGAAATTATGTTCCTAACCACACTCCAGACAACAGAAATTCAAACTACAGAAACTGAACTCAACCCAATGCCACCTGAATGCTATTTTTAAAGTTTCACTCATCTTCACAGTCAACAACACACAAAAGAAACTCAAAAATGTGGTTCAATAACAAAAGATTCTGAAATAGGTTAACTTGTAAGAGAATGTGTTCTTCAAGATTCATCACTTAATTTTTTTTTTTTTTTTTTGGCATATATCCTCAATGTAAGACTTTGCAGAAAAACACTAAGAAGACTCCAACACCCTCATACTTGATGTCCCAAGACTCTTTCCTCTTGCTTCCAGGCAGATTACAAGTGCACATACCCCTTGTTGTAGGGGTCAGCTGGATTTTTACATATGCTTCAGAGCAATTACAAAAGAAAAAAAAAACTAAAAGTAAATGAAGCTAAAAGCAGCAATCCCATCCTTCAGGAGTGAAGTTCAAGGTTAAATTGGTTTCACAAGGGTGAGCTCAGTACTGACAATGAGTTGACAGAGCTGAGCATATTAGAGGGGTTAAAGTGTGACAGTCATGATTCCTTTTGCAAGAGGGCCCAACCTAATCAGAACACAAGCATTAATAACATAGAAAAATTCACCCTGAAACTACTGAGCAAACATATTACCTGACACCGGGCTTTACACATCTCCCATTTCACTAGTTTTTGATCTGTGAGATGATTTCCAGAAATGCAACCCCTATCTATGTATAATGAGTGCTGATGATGCCGGAATTTCAGGTTCTTGGTCTCAGCGATTTGAAGAATAAACCCGCGGACCACAGATCAGTGGTAAGACAGAATTTATTTACAGAAAAGAACACAAAAAACACTAAAGCTCCTGACAGAGAGAGAACTCAAGTGGGGAGAGAAAAGCTCTCTCCGCTTTTCTCCGTCTCCCGGCTTAGGCTTTTAGTCTCGGGGTATATATAGGCGCTTGGGTTCTTTGGCCAGGAAATGAATGAACACAGTCCCTTCCGCCTGGGCAATGTGAATGAATGTATCCGTGAATGAACACAGTTCCCTCCGCGGGGCAAGATGAATGAATGTATTAATGAATGGACTGAGTCCATTCATGGAATTGAGGCCTAGGAAATTCACATGTAATTGACCTAGGCATCGGA
>CAUYRH010113417.1:0-12309 GCA_963574655.1 Perodicticus potto | reverse complement strand
TATGGGAAAAAGAGTAAATAGAAGGCAATCTTGGCATGTGACTTTTTTTTTTTGAGACAGAGCCTCAAGCTGTCACCCTGGACAGAGTGCTGTGGCATCACAGCTCACAGCAACCTCCAATTCCTGGGCTCAAGCGAGTCTCCTGCCTCTGCCTCCCAAGTAGCTGGGACTACAGGTGCCCACCACAACACCCGGCCATTTTTTTTTTGTTTGCAGCCATCATTGTGGTTTGGCGGGCCCAGGCTGGATTTGAACCCGCCAGCTCAGGTGGTATGTGACTGGCACCTTAGCCCGTTGAGCCACAGGCGCCCAGCCGGCATGTCACTCTTAAATGAAGGTCTAATGGTGCATAGGGGCTATGCTGTCATAGTTCTCAAATGTGTATACTCCTATCAGAGTTAAGGACTGTGTACATCTTTTTTGAACTGGAAGCCATTTGTGACATCCTTGTTTTTCTTATATGTCACATATCCACCAGCAAATCTTGTGGGCCCTTATTTCCTTCAAATAAACCCAACCTGTTCCCATCACCCTTACTGGCATCTGCCTGGTGTGCACTACTATTGCCTGTCCTCTGGATAGGTGCTGTCACCTACTTTGGCTCTCCTAGATTATCCTCAATACAGCTAGCTGCTGTATACAGGGCTCCATTTCATAGTGTTACAGCAGTAACGAGGCGCTATCCGATTGAGCCACTGGAGCACTCAGGGCTCCATTTCAAATTTAAGTCACAAGCCAAATTATCTATCACTTCTTTGATATCCAGGGATGTCCCATCTGAATTAAGACTGAATCCCTTTATCACCCTACTAAATCCTAACACCATCCCCACTTACCTCTGTCTCATCTGTCCCATCTGAATTAAGACTGAATCACTTTCTCACCCTACTAAATCCTAACACCATCCCCTCTAACCTCTGTCTCATCTCGTCTCTTTTATACCGGCATGACCTTGCTGTTTCTGGAATACACGAAGCCCAGCCCACCTCTGAGCCTTTGCTTGGCTCCCTCCTTCATTTCCTTCAGGTCCCTGTTTAGTGTTACCTTCTATGGGCACTTCCTTTGGCCGTTTTATCTAAGGTACCACTAGGAACTGCATGATTTTTCTATCAGCACTCAGTCATCCCTGACTGGAATAAAAATAACACACCCACGCGCTGGAACATTGTATCATTACCGGTTTATTTGGGGGCTGTTTCCTTTCCTCACTTATAAAATATTTCTGGTTTAAAGTTCCTTCTGGGCTCGGCGCCTGTGGCTCAACGGGCTAAGGCGCCAGCCATGTACCTGAGCTGGTGGGTTTGAATCCAGCCCGGGCCCGCCAAACAGCAATGACGGCTGCAACCAAAAAATGGCCGGGCATTGTGGCCGGCGCCTGTAGTCCCAGCTACTTGGGAGGCGGAGGCAGGGGACTCGCTTAAGCCCAGGAATTGGAGGTTGCTGTGAGCTGTGATGCCACAGCACTCTATCCGGGGTGACAGCTTGAGGCTCTGTCTGAAAAATAAAGAAAGAAAGTTCCTTCTGACCAGGATGTTCTGGGGATACAGATTTCTGCATTCCTTTTTTTTTTTTTTTGGGACAGAGCCTCAAGCTGTCACCCTGTTTAGAGTTCTGTGGCATCACAGCTCACAGCAACCTCCAACTCCTGGGCTTAGGCGAGTCTCTTGCCTCAGCCTCCCGAGCAGCTGGGACTACAGGCGCCTGCCATAACGTCCGGCTATTTTTTTGTTGCAGTTTGGCCGGGGCTGGGTTTTAACGCGCCACCCTCGGTATGTGGGGCTGGCGCTGTACTCACTGTGCCACAGGCGCCGCCTGCGGCTATATTTTTGTTGCCGTTGTCATTGTTGTTCAGCTGGCCCCGGCCAGGTTCGAACCCGCCAGCCTCGGTGTATGTGGCTGGCGCCGTAACCACTGTGCCACGGGCGCCGGGCCTCAACTACTTACTTTTATTAAAAAGAGGACTATTTATATGAAGAGAAGCCTTTTACCCAAGGCTAAGACCAAGTAACAAAATCCCTCAGGCAACCTAAGCCTGACACTCCAGAGTCATCCTTGACTGTCCTAACACCCTTTCCATCTCAGATTTCGAGAGTTCTGCTTCCTACCAAGAAATGCCTCTCCAGCCAGCCATGACTTCTCAGCTGCCAGTACCTCGGCTTTCCTGCGAGGATGGTGGCCAAAGTCATCTCCCTCTCGTGGCTCTCCATCTGCCGGACCAAGGTGACTGCTACACGTGCGAGGTCACCGCACCCTCCAGGCAAAACGTCGTCAGCGTCTTGCAGACCCCTAAATATACTTTAAACATCTTTAAGGTTCCCCATTTCTTTAACAACAGCGTCACTTTCGTGTACAAGGGATGGCGTTCAAGGCTCCAAAACATCTTCCCCTATCTTCTCAGCTCATCCCTGAGGCATTAGCTCCAAGGTTTCTTCTCCAAGAAGCCTGCCTAGCACTTGGGAAGCAGAGCCTGGCGGCTTCTTCTGGGGGCCCGGTGCTCTCCCAGTCAAGTCAGTGATCACCCCTGGAGTCCAGGCCTATCCCCGTCCAGCCCCTCCCGGGGCTCTTCGGAGAACGAGCGCAGTTCTGTCGTACACGACGCTCGCCCCCTCGAAGGCAGGCTGAGGTTCCACCGAAAACACAGTACAGCGTGGGCTGTAAGGGAAACCACCACGCCAGCTCTAACGCGCACCCAGCCTCCCTAGGCGCCGCTTCCCGCCCGACCCGGCGGAGCCCGGAAGTGGGCGGGCTGCGGCTGCGCGCGGCGGAAGTGGAGGAGGTGCCGTGCGGCCGCTTCCCGCCCCCGAGCCGGAGCCGGTGCCTGGTGGAGCAGAGCCGAGGTCGGGCCCGGAGCGGAGCCGGCTGGGTGGGCGCCGAGCTCCCGCCATGGCCCGGAACACGCTGTCCTCGCGCTTCCGTCGGGTGGACATCGACGAGTTTGACGAGAACAAATTCGTGGACGAGCAGGAGGAGGCGGCGGCGGCAGCGGGAGAGCCAGGCCCAGATCCTAGCGAGGTGGACGGGCTCCTGCGGCAATATCCTTCCCGGTAGCGGCGGCCCGGGCTCCCCCACTTTCCGCCTCCCCGCTTGTGCCGCTCAGGCCCCGGCCTCCCCACCCCCCTCACCCCGGTCCTTTCACATAGGGCTCCCAGCTCTTTGCAGTCCAGCTCCCCTCGGGCCATGTCCCCCTCAGTCCTGGTCTCCAGAGTGCCCTCATCCCCGACCCCCAGCGCCTGCCTTCTCCGCGGCGCAGCCTCACGCGGCCCCTGGACCCTGGTGGGAGGGCTCCCTCGGCGGCCCCAGGAGCACGCCGGACTTGCCTCGGGCCCCGCAGGCCCCTAGTCCTCCCGCGTGGGTCTCCTCTTCCTCCGCCCCCACCTTGCCGCTCAACCCTTCAGGCTGTCCCTTCCTTCGGTGCCGGTCAGTCTGTCCTTCCTTCGCTGGCCTTTCACCGAGCTCGGTCGGCGGGAGGGGCGGAGGTGATCCATCTCTTAGTAATTGCGGTCTGGATGGCTAGGGCACTGCCCTCCCGGCCTGCCCTACTGGCCTTGGGGTGGGTGGATGGCTGCGGGGAAGAAAGGACCAAGGACAGAGTGAAGGCTGCAGCCTCAGTTCAGCCCTGAGGTCTGACAGTGTGTTCCTCCTACCATACATAGGGCCGGTCTGATCCTTTTTCACATATTCTCATCTTCCCCTGAACACCTTGGCCGTTGGACCTTGATGGTCTTAGCTACGCTCAACAAGTGAGTTTTGGCTCCCCCCAGTAGCCTTCCTGTGGAGGAAGCAGTGGGAAAAAGTAGTAGTTTAGAGCTAAGAAAAACCAAAGCAAGGTGTAAAAGTAGAGCCCCAAGACTGGAAGTGACTGATCTTGTGGCCACAGCAAGCAAACACTTAGAGAAGGAAATTAAAAATAGAGGTGATTGTCACAGCCTGCTTTGGGTCCCTTAGCATTTTGAGCACAGGAAACTGACTTATTCTCACAGGAAGAATTTTTCTTTATTCAATGGTGTTACAGGAAGTGCATTCCCCTCCCCCGCGCTTGCCAGGGCATGGTTGGAGGCTCGTACTGTATATAAATCAGGTTGTCCTGTTTGATCAGTTGACTCAACTTGGGAAGTGCCCCTCCATTGGGCCTTTAAAACAAAACCTTCAAACTTTGAACAGGAATGCATTTTCAAAGGTGGAAATTCAAACTTGTATTTCCTGCCCCATCAGGATCACCTCACTTACTTTACTGGTAAAATGGGGTAAAGGGAAGGGCCTCGAGGAAGGAAGATTGGTTCTGTAGTGTGGTGCAGGGCCTGGTTCATGGATAGTCAGTATTAAAAGGGCTCCAAGGTTCAAGCCTTTGCCCTAGGACCCTCCTTCCATGGATGAGACCAAGGCCTGGTCAGCTGCTACCTTGGTTTTGTTGCTACAGGGACTTGTTGAAGGCCATGTTTTGGTACATCCCTGCCTAGTGATAGGGTTCTTGAGGCTTCTTAGAAGGCTAGGCTGAGCACATCCACCAGGTAGTAGTTTCTCCACTACTGGCAGTGTCAGAAACTTTGTCACCATGGAGAGTGTACCTCTTGGGATTAGGGAAAGGGGGGTTAGCAGATGAAGATAACTGAAATCCTGACATAATTAGGACCCAGGAAGGGAGGAAACTAATATTTTTTTTTGTAGAGACAGAGTCTCACTTTATTGCCCTAGGTAGAGTGCCGTGGCATCACACAGCTCACAGCAACCTCTTAACTCCTGGGCTTAGGCGATTCTCTTGCCTCAGCCTCCCAAGTAGCTGAGGGCGCATACAGGCGCCCGCCAAAATGCCTGGTTATTTTTCTGTTTTGCAGTTTGTCCAAGGCTGGGTTTGAACCCGCCACCTTCGGTATATGGGGCCAGCGCCCTACTTGATGAGCCACAGGCGCTGCCCAGGAAACTAATATTTATTGAGTTTCCTACCATATGTCACAAAATAGACATTAGATCATTGAATTTTAAACTGTAGAACTTTTCTAAGAGTTTTGAGAAAAGGGGAGCAGGGAGAGGGGTCGACTGATTGGAGTCAGGGAGAGGAGTGAGAGAGAATGTCCTATGGCCATATGGGGAAATGTGTCATGGTGGGGAATCACACAGATGAAGTAGAAGGAACATGGGCTGTGCAGCCACACTTACCCAGTACTATTCATGCTAAAGGTTTGTGACCTTGCACGTCACATATCCTCTCAGACCTTGGCATTCTCCTCTATTAATAAATGGAAGACGGCTATGCTGGCATCATAGCTTCCCTGAGAGCATCATGGGACAATGTGATCATCAGAGGGCACATAGCAAGGCTACCAGACAAGCAGCTTGGGTCTGCAAGTAGACCGGGAGCAGGGGATTATAGAAAGCTTGGGTTTTAAGTCCAGCTAGATAGCTTGGCTTTGTGACCTTGGGCAGGTATTCTCCCTTTTCTGAACCTCGGTTTCATTGTCTTTAAAATGGAATGATTTTTTAGCAAAGGGTTTTTTGGAATGAGATGACTTGTGAAAGCGCCTGGCACAGAATCTTGAGATGTTGTGATGATTTTTCGTTTGAGACAGATTCTCACTCTGTCACCCTGGATAGAGTGCCGTGGCTGTGATGTCATCATGGTTTATAGCAATCTCCAACTTTTGGGTTCTAGAGATCCTCCTGCCTCAGCCTCCTGAGTAGCTGCAACTATAGGCACCCGCTACAATGCACTGCTAGTTCTTATATTTTTCAATAGAGATGAGATCTGGCTCATGCTCAGGCTGGTCTTGAACTCCTGGGCTCAAGCAATCCATCCTTCCAAAGTGCTAGGATTACAGTCATGAGTCAGTGCGCCTGGCTTTTTTGATGATTTTAAAATATTAGTTCCTTTTCTTTCTCAATCACCAAGCAACTTCTGGTCCTCTGGATCAGGAATCTGTGGTTTTTAGTGGTTTGGCAATGTTGGAGACAAATTTTGATTGTCACACCTTGTAGGTGTTACTGGGATCTAGCAGGTAAAGGTCAGGGATGCTGCTTAGCATCTTACAGCACACAGCTAAGGTCTCACATCTAAGAATCATTGGTCTGGGCTTGGTGCCTGTGGCTCAAGTGGCTAAGGCGCCAGCCACGTACACCTGAGCTGGCAGGTTCAAATCCAGCCTGGACTTGCCAAAAAACAATGACGGCTGCAACCAAAAAATAGCCAGGTGTTGTGGTGGGCACCTGTAGTCCCAGCTACTTGGGAGGTAGAGGCAGAAGACTTGCTTGAGCCCAGGAGTTGGAGGTTGCTGTGAGCTGTGATGCCACAGTACTCTACCCAGGGTGATAGCTTGAGGCTCTGTCTCAAAAAAAAAAATCACTGGTCTGAAATGTCGGTGCTGTGCTTAAGAAAGACCAGAGGAGACCAAGGGCTGGGCAGGGTCTCCTAGCTGCTGCAGCCTGTTCTCTGAAAGGGCCTAAAACCAGCTGAGTGCTGAGGCCAGCTCTGTAGATGACAAGTGATTGCAGGGCTGTCCTCCTTGCACACTAGATCTCCCCAGCCACTGAAAGCACTTAGCCACCACTAGTGACCATAGTGGTGGTTATACTAACTGGTGGTACAGAGAGATAACTCTGAAGCGGTGACTTTATGCTCCCATGGACTAGTTGTGTTATTCTTTTTTTTGTTATTGTTGCAGTTTTTGGCTGGGGCTGGATTTGAACCCGCCACGTGGGGCCGGCGCCCTACTCACTGAGCCACAGGTGCCACCCTAGTTGAGTTATTCTTGCTGTTCCCTCTCCATCTTCTGAATGATTTGCTTGTCACTTCTGCTAGGTTTAAGTGAAGAGCAAGCTAGCCTACATTTCCTATTAAGTCTCTGGGACACTTCTTATTGCTCTGGGAATGCCAAGTTAGAGTAGAGTTATGAGGTAGGGGTTATCTTTGGCTGATAACCAGACTGGTTCTTGATTCGCTGAGGAGAAGGAATTTTAAAGCTGAAAGATAAGGGGGTGGGCTGTTTCTTGGATGTGGGAGGAGCTGGGGAACTGGGGCTGAGAGTGGCTTGCCTGGCCACTCAGACCCCTCACTTAAGATAGAGCCCAGACTGGGGAAGCTAGGAGATTGAGCATTGCTCAGGAGGCCCTGTCTGTTCACACGTGGGTATCACCACATGAACAAAAGTAGAGACCTGATTGGGCAGGAGCCATTCCTTGGTCTATTTTTGAAGCTTTTTGGCCGAAGCCAGTGTTTCACATGAGGAAATGAAAGTTGGCTGATGTAATTCAGTTTAAAATAGGTGTCAACTTTGGGGACCTAACCCAGATTGTAATTTTCTTTTGTGTGCTGGGTATTCAGAACTCAGCAAAGAATGTGGTGTCAGTATTGCAACTATGCTTTGGGGAAGCAAGTGGAGATTGGCTCATTTTGTTGGCAAAAGGTTCTTTTAGATTAGTAAATTCCCTCCTGGAAGCAGCTGGGGTCTTATTGATCTGGGTAGGTCTTGGAAAATAGTTTGAGCACATCTTAATTTCTTTAATTGTTTTAACTGATAGAAAGCATTGAATGAAGAGTTAGGAAACTTCTCTTTGTGGCTTTATTCTTCCTTTTTTTTAGAATGAGAAGATGAGTATGATCTCTAGTTCACATGCATAGTTGCTGTGAGGATTCGGTAGGGCAGGTGCAGTGCCTAGCCCCGAGCAGGTGCAAGTGAGTTCAGTCAGATCTTACTGCAGGTTACCCATCTGGGTTAGTTGCTTTGACCGGGAAGTTGTAGGCAGGGAAGCAGAGGGGTTTGTAGGGTTGAGAGAGGTACCCTCCACTCTCTCTTTGGCTCAGGAAAACTACAGATGATAAACAGGTAATGCTCCCCAGAAGCTGGCAGTGGCAGGTGGATGGTATGGGCAAGGTTCAATTTGACTCTGCTCTTTTGAGCTGTTTTTGAAGTGAATTCATTGATGAGAGTGTGGCCATGCTTTAGCCCAGCCGTCCTTAACTGGTGGTGTGCACAGGGGACATGCTTCGGGCATTTCATGCAGCCTTGCGAAACTCGCCCGTCAACACCAAGAATCAAGCCGTGAAGGTAAAGGGGGTCACCCTGGTGGGCTACTGGGTGGCAGCATTGTCTGCCCAGTTAGAGCATGAGCTCCTTGGGCTCTGGACAGTATCTGTTTCGTACCCCCATCAGTGGGAGTGGGCACTGGGCAGTGATTCCATGGCAGCCTCCTGGCACTCCCCAGATGTTAAACTCTGACATCAAAGATTTGTGTGTTTATAGTAAAAGCTCCCTAAAGAAATACTCCCCTCTCCCTGGGGCCTCCTGGGGTGAGAAGCTGGCCCAGCCCTTGCTGATTAGCAGTGAGGTGCCATGAGGGACTTAGCAGTGGTTTTACAGGCTATCAAGTTGGCTTTTGTCTGCATATGTACTTTTTTTTTTTTTTTTTTTTTTGTAGCAACAGAGTCTCACTTTATGGCCCTCAGTAGAGTGCCACGGTGTCACTTAGCTCACAGCAACCTCCAACTCCTGGGCTTAGGTGATTCTCTTGCCTCAGCCTCCTGAGCAGCTGGGAGTACAGGCGCCTGCCACAACGCCCGGTTATTTTTTTGGTTGCAGTTTGGCCAGGGCCGGGTTTGAACCTGCCACCCTTGGTATATGGGGCTGGCGCCCTGCCCACTAAGCCACAGGCACCGCCCCTGCATATGTATTTTTAAGTGCTTTTAAGATTTCCTACCGTTTAAAAGCCAAAAGATAGTTGTGCTTACTATATCACTAAGACTGTCTAAAATTTGGTCCAAGGAAAGAGGTCTTCCTGCAGCTGGGATGCTGGCATCTGTGACAGCATCTTCATATAACCATTGGTTGCACCTTTACAAAGGTGAAGAGGTATGAACACAGAGGGAAGCTGCAGCCAAAAACCAGGGGAAAAACCTGATTAACCACCACTACTGTGATCCTGTGGAGTGTAAGTCCTGGTTGGTGTTATCAAAAATAGTGATGCTTGGGCGGCACCTGTGGCTCATCGAGTGGGGCGCCAGCCCCATATACCGTATCTGGCAGGTTCAAGCCCAGCCTCGACTGAACTGCAAAACAAAAAAACATAGCCGGGCGTTGTGGTGGGCGCCTGTAGTCCCAGCTACTTATGAGGCTGAGGCAAGAGAATCGCCTAAGCCCAGGAGTTGGAGGTTGCTGTAAGCTGTGTGATGCCACAGCACTCTACCGAGGGCAATAAAGTGAGACTCTGTCTCTACAAAAAAAAAAAAAAAATAGTGATGCTCATCCCCAGTAAACCACTATCCCCCCAAAATAAGTGGAATGACTTACTGGCAAAAGTAAGGGATACTTCGAAATTTAAAACAACAAAAGAATTATTGGTTATTCTTATTTTGACTAGGCTAGACGAATTAGATACTGGGCAGTGTTTCTGGTGAGTTCTGACCTCTTGGTTTGGTGCTCCTGTGCCCACTGGTCTCTCCCTTTCTCTTTCTTCTGTAGGAGCGAGCCCAGGGTGTGGTGCTGAAAGTACTCACAAACTTCAAGAGCAGTGAAATTGAGCAGGCTGTACAGTCACTGGACAGAAATGGTGTTGACTTGTTAATGAAGTATATTTATAAAGGGTTTGAGAAGCCAACAGAAAACAGCAGCGCAGTGTTACTCCAGTGGCACGAAAAGGTACGTGAACACATCACCCTGTAAGGTGGCTTACGCTCGTAATCCTAGCACTTTAGGAGGCCAAAGTGGGAGAGTACCTTGAGGCTAGGAGTTCAAAACCAGATTGGGCAGTAGTGAAACCCAGTCTCTTCAAAAACTAAGAAAAAAGCCAGGCGTGGTGGCATGCACCTGTAATCCTGGCTACTAAGGAAGCTGAGGCAGGAGGATTGTTTGAGTCCAGGAGGTTACAGTGATCTATGCTGCTGCTGCTGTACTCTAGCCTGAAGCAACAGAGGGAGCCCCTGTCTGGAAAAAAAGGTCGGTAAGCCAGATTTTCCAGAACTTCGTCGGATGATCTGATGGGCCTATGAGTTAGGGGGACAAACCTAGACCTTGGACATCTGATCACTTACCTCTCCAAAGGAAGCACCTGGTAGGTCTCTGGTGAGTGCAGTTGCTTTTGCTTTTTTTTTGAGACAGAGCCTCAAGCTATCGCCCTGGGTAGAGTGCTGTGGCATCACAGCTCACAGCAACCTCCAACTCTTGGGCTCAAGCGATTCTCCTGCCTCCACCTCCCAAGTAGCTGGGACCACAGGCACCTGCCACAGCGCCCAGCTATTTTTTGGTTGTAGCCGTCATTGTTGTTTGGTGGGCCCAGGCTGGATTCGCACCCACCAGCTCAGATGTGTGTGGCTGGAGCCTTAGCCGCTTGAGCCACAGGCACCAACCCTGCTTTTGCTTTTGAACTGCTGATTTATACCAGACAGGATGGTGCTCTTAGTATAGGACATGGGGACAGGCAGTGTGGAATGGTAAGATAGACATGCATGGTAAGGTATATGGAGAGCCCCAGGTAGGAGAGAGGTTGGTTGCTGGTTGATTTGGGCTCCATGATACTTTCTTTGATTGGCGGAGGCAGCCGCTAGGGGAGAGAAAATGAGGGGGTCTCAGAAATGCAGGCTGGGCAAGGTATAATGCTTTATGCCTGTAATCCTAGCACTCTGGGAGGCAAGATAAAAGGATTTCTTGAGACTAGCCTGAGTTAAGGGCGAGACCCATCTCTTCTGCAAATAGAAGAATTAGTTGAGTATCGTGGCCAGTGCCTGTAGTCCCAGCTACTCAGGAAACTGAGGCAGGAGGATCGCTTGAACCCCCACAGTTTGAGGTTACTTTAAGCTAGGCTGGTTCCATGGCATTCTAGCCTGGGCAACAGAATTAGATTCTTTGTCTCCAAAAAAAAAGAAAGAAAGAAAGAAATGAAAGGTGGGCCCTCTAGCTGGCTGAGTGTGTTCAGCTCCGGCTTTAGGGTTAGGAGGCAGTGAATAGAAACCTTGACAGTCACTTAATATGGTCATCATCCTTGTGTTCTCAAGCATGCATCCTAACTGTATGCTACTGTGGCCCCCTTCCATGCCCTCTCTTAATACAACTCAGTGCTGTAGTGAGCATTGTTAAAGGAGACCAGGCTGTTACACATTGTCTTTCCCAAAGAGGCTGTAGGTTGAGTTGTAAGAGCCCTCCCTTTCTGCTGGGCTGGCCCCTTGAGGCAGTAGCTACTAGGCTGTGGTTCTGTGACTGTGGCCTTTGGTCTTGTTGGCGAGTGTGCTGTGCCTCATTAGTCTTCACTGTGCTGGGGCTTAGTATGTGAGAGTGACTCTGGTGCTCAGGTGAGCAAGCCCTCTGCATGGTGCAGAAGCCAGGCCCTTTTGTTCCCTTTAAGGTGACTTGGTGCCTGGTGCCAATGTCAGAAGGCAGCTCTCAATGGGTTTGTGTGCACCTATGTCCAGGGCAGGACTTAACAGGCTGGAAACAAAAAAACTTGTCAAAAGGGAAACTTACCAGGTGCAGTGGCTCACACCTGTAATCCTAGCACTGTGGGAGGTGGAGGTGGGTGGATTGCTTGAACTTAGGAGTTTGAGACCAGCCTGAGTAAGAGTGAGACCCCCCCTCTCTACTAAAAATAGAAAAATTAGCTGGGTGTTGTGGTAGGCGCCTATAGTACTAGCTGCTTGGGAGGCTGAGACAAGAGAATTCCTTGAGGCTTGAGCCCAAGAATTTAAGGTTGCTGTGAGCTATGATACCATAGCATTCAACCCAGGGTGACACTGTCTCAAAAAAAAAGACGCTTGAGGGGCAGTGCCTGTGGCTCATTGAGTAGGGTGCCGGCCCCATATACCGAAGGTGGCAGTTTCAAACCCAGCCTCGGCCGAACTGCAAAAACAGAAAAATAGCCGGGTGTTGTGGCGGGTGCCTGTAGTCCCAGGTACTCGGGAGGCTGAGGCAAGAGAATCTCCTAAGCCCAGGAGTTGGAGGTTGCTGTGAGCTATGTGACGCCATGGCACTCCACTGAGGGCGATAAAGTGAGACTCTGTCTCTACAAAAAAAAAAAAAAAAAAGACACTTGAGGGGCTCCACAATGTGCGCTTTGGTGACAGTATTCTTTTTTTTTTTTTTTTTAATAATTTTATTAAATCATAATTGTGTACATTGGTGCAATCATAGGGCAGAATGTGCTTCATATACAATCAGAAACATTTTGATCGTACTGCGAGAGATAGCCCTCATAGCATTTTCTCAATCACTATATAAAGACATTGGGTGACAGTATTCTTAAGCCAGTTTTGCTCAAGAGCTGGGAGCTTAAGCACCCCAGGCTGTACTATGGAGCTTCTTCCCTAGAACATGGTCTTTTGCAGGAATCCTCTTT
>CAUYRH010113416.1:0-21406 GCA_963574655.1 Perodicticus potto | reverse complement strand
GAGCCCCAGACAACAGTCAAAGACCTCCTCACTCTTGCCCCAGTTCTCCCAAGGCAGTTCAACTGAGTGCCAAGTCCAAAAGAAACCTGAACAGCTCATAGGTAAGGCCTTTCCAGTTTGCAATCTCACTGCTGCTGCAGCCACAGCTTCCGGCAGGATTAGACCAAATGAACACATGCAAGCACTTGCCAGATCTCCACTGCTTTTGCCTTTCTCGGGGGTCCAGAAGTCTCACGCTGTCTCCCTATGTCCCCAAAGGGGTGTTTCCAGGCAGATCTCACCAGCCAGAGATGCCTGAATTCCTCTCTCCCCAGTCTCACCGTGCCCAGCCGCAAGGAAGCTGTCACTCGGCCGCCATCTTGGCTCCTCCTCTTATCCTAATATTTTAAGATTTGTGTTATTCATTGTTCCAATATCCTCTTCCCTCCATAGCCCTGTACCTTTTTTTTTTTTTGAGATGTCATCTTTATTGTTAAAAAGTGCAAGTCAATGAAAAGCTATTTAAATTTTAAGTTTATATCTGGATTTTTTTGTCTCCTTGTTTATTGTTGCATTTGAAACCTGACTTAGAAAAAAACAAAAAAACGAAAAGAGAGGAGAGTAAATGGTAGGTCTGAAGAGTCAAGGGTATTGCAGGCACTCAGTACTGAAGCAAGGCCACATTCCAGTTAGAGTGTGGCCCAGGCTCAGAGACCCCTAGATTCAAACCCACTACCCCTCTTACTCTGAGAAGGTTTTGTCACCTTTCTGAGCCTCAGTCTACCTGTGTATAAAATGGCAATGACAATGATGCCTACCTTGCCAGGTGCTATAAGTTTGAACTGATATAATGTGTGTAATGGGGTAAGCAGAGTGCCTGGCACAATAAATGGCAGTTAACTGGACTAATTCTCAGGGATGGAGCCATCCCAACAAAAAGTTATACCAAGATTTTGCTGAATACATCTCTAACGGAATTATTTCATCCGTTCTCCTGGCTCTCCTCCCACAGTCAGGAATATACTTTACATTTACAAGGAAAATACACATACACTCCATTGGAGAATGGGGACTATCCTGTCCCATTTTCCTTACCAGGAGGCTGAGAGGGAAAAGCAAGAGGAAACCTGTGGTTATTGGCCCAACAGCACATAAGCTCCAATTCAATCTTTCCAGGGAACCACTCTAGATTTATTCACCACAAAGTGACAGATGACAGCAGCTTAGCAATTTGCAGGCCTGGGGAAATAACACATATTCTAAGATGTTCCCAAGGCTGGGTCAGAATTACTGACTGTTGTTCATTTCAGATTTCAGCTGATCATGCCATCCTGAGTTGGAGTTGGAAGTTCCAGGGAAGTCTTGAGATTAACCCAGAGGCTGTGATGGGGCTCAGGGAATTCATGTCCCAGTTCAAGTTTTAGATAAGGTCTGATCTGTGCTTGTTGGCTTTCTAGCCTTTCCAAAATTACTGTAATCAACCCTGGCCTTATTGCCATCTTCAGTACTTAGCATGGGTTTTGTATACAACCATAGAATGACAGCTCTCAACGTGACAAGAGACTTGTGCAGGGCTGTAACACCAGCAAGGCTGCAGTCTCTTTTTGCTGGATGTTGATAGATCAAGGAGTGCCTAATAGAAAAGATGTGACATTTGAACAGGCCCTGGAAGATGTGAATGAGTAAGGACTTGAAGGAAGTGTGAAAATGGGGATGTTGAAGACACAGGACCAGCATGTATACCAGGAGAAAGACAAGGTGTGTCTGCAGACAGACCAGGTACACATAATGTCTGGGAGAAAGAAGCTGCTTCAATTTGTTCTCTTACAAATTAGTTTAGGGTCTTTCTTGGTCAAAGACTTGGAATCCAGGCTACAAAGAGACTCCCAGTGGTCTCCTCCTTCCACTTTTCTTGTCCTTGTGTATCCACTTCTCCCACAGAGTAGGGTTGACCTATGTAACCATTTGGATGTTGTCAAAATAGAGATGGACTTCCGAGGCTAGATTATAAAATATGTTTCCACTTTGTTCTCTTTAAGCTCACCAGCTGTGAAGTGAGCCAACTGCCATGTTGTGAGGGTGCTCAAGCAGTCCTGCGGAGAAGCTGTATGGTGAGGAAGAAAGAGCTCCTGCCCACTACCAGCACTGATTTTCCAGGGAGGCAAGAGATGCACATTGGGAGTGAATTTCACAGATAAACTAAGTCTTTTTAAAATTTTTTAAAAATTTAATGATTATGGGTACATAATCTTTGTATACATTTATAGGATATTTGTGATGTTTTGATATAGGCATCTGATGTGAATTCCTCAAAATTCATTACCTCAGGGATTTATTATTTCATCGTGTTAGGAACATTCCAGTTCTACCCTTTCAGTTATTTTAAAGTCTTTCCTAACTTAGGGTTGATTATATTCATTTTATTATGCTATCAAATATTGTTCATTTTATCTAACTATCTATATTTGTGCACCCATTAACCAACCTCACTGTATCTCTGCCTCCTGCTACCCTTTCAATTCTAATTCTAACCATCATTCTAACTCTCTGCCTCCATAAGATCAATTGTTTTTAATATTTACCCCTCACATGTGAGTGAGAGTTTGTGAGATTTCTTTCTATGCTAGTCTTATTTCCCTTAACATAAAGTTCTCCAGTCCCATCCATGTCATTGTAAATGCCAAGATTTCATTATATTTTATGGCTGTATGATATTCCATTGTGCATGTGCACCACAATTTCTTTTTTTTTCCTTTTTTATTTATTTTTATTTTTTTATTTTTTATTTACTTTATTTTATTTTTTTTTTATTATTTTATTTATTTATTTTTAGAGACAAAGTCTCACTTTGTCACCCTTGGTAGAGTGCTGTGGCATCACAGCCCACAGCAACCTTAGCTGATTCTCTTGCCTCAGCCTCCCAAGCAGCTGGGACCACAGGCACCCACCACAACACCCAGCTATTTTTTTGTTGCAATTTGGCCAGGGCCAGGTGAGTTTTATAAAGATCTAACGTCAAAGCTAGGGCAGTGTAGGGTTCCTTCAGATGAGTGTAAGAATGGAATCCATGAGGAAGGATGCTGGAGATGTAGGGGCTTTCCAGAAGCATGTGGTGATGATACTTTTGAGTATGGTGTCTCACTCTTGCTCAGGCTGGTCTCGAACTCCTGAGCTCTGCTAATCCACCTGCCTCGACCTCCCAGAGTGCTGGGATTACTGGCATGAGCCACCGCATCAGCCTCAGAATGGTTTTTAATCATGAGTTTCTCCTCTTTCCAGCTCATCCTCGATATGAGGGTTTTCCGACCAAGTTGAACTCCTGATTCTTTAATGGCCTTTGTTCGTGACCCTCTGTGCCATCATTGGCTAAAGTGTCATATCCAGGCCTTTCACAGTCAATGTGAAGGCCAGTCCAGGGCTCTTGAATTCCTCCCACTACATTGTTGCCTCTGGAATGCTCAAGCCCTCCCACCCATCTTTCCACTTGCTCCATGAAGAGTGTAAGGCACACCAGACATGGGCTTAGTCTTCTCTGCCTTGTGTTGTTAAACTTCCACAGCGACACATTGGGGTGAAATACAATAGAACCTCCTTAGTCAACCCCTCCCACCGCTGGCCACCTCCTTAAGTTGGCCTAATTTTCAGACACTGAACATACACCACATGAAGTATCAGTGCAATCGGCCCAGTTCCTTATGTTGACCACCTCTGTATGTTGACCAGTTTCAACCCCTACAGAGGTTCTACTGTATCTCTATAGCTCCCACTGCCTGGCAGAGCATTCTGACTTTTGAATGATTAAAACAAAGTGGGAGTTGAGTGGTGGATGTGGAGCAGAAAACAAAATGATGATGCTAATTTAGACCGGAAGAGATTGCCTTCAGGGATCAGGCTGGACAAATGTGAAAGACGGAAGGAAGCCTGTTCAGGGAGGTACCGACAGCGGCAAGATCTGAAAGAAAGGACCTAGAGAACTTCAAATTCTCACAGGATTTTATTAGAGAGATATTTTTAAAATACATCTTGGGGAAGTTGGCACCACAATTTCTTTATCCATTCATCCACTGACGCTGTTGCCTTCTTTTGCATCTATACCTAGTAGTGTGATTTCTGGGTCATATGATAGTTCTGTTGTTGAGGACCCTCCACAGTGTTCTCTAGTGTGGTTATACTAGTTTACATTGCAACAAACAGTGTGCACGTGGTCCCTTTTCTCCTGCCTATCTTTCTCAAAAAAGCCATTTTAAATGGGGTAGGATGATATTTCATCATATTTTCAATTTGTACTTCTCTGATGACTAACACTGTCAACCATGTCTTTGTACGGAGGAGCACCTAGCCAAGAGCTCATCTGCTACCTCAAGAGCCAGAACCACGCAGGTAGGCTGCTCCTAGATTGGGACACATGGAAACTTTGTGAGAGTAAGTTACCTTTTCTTTGAACTCTAAATCAGAGTAGATCTATGCTGTCTTCCCCCCTGCTCCCCACCCCCCGAGCTTTCATACAAAAGGATCTTCAACATGGTCTGTGTTAGATCTTTCAGTGGCATATTACAGGGAAAGTGTTGGGCCAAGCACAGTGGCCCACGCCTATAATCCCAGCACTCTGGGAGGCTGAAGCAGGTGGATTGCTTGAGCCAAGGTGTTCGAGATCAGCCAGAGCAAGAGTGAGATCCTGTCTCTACCAAAAATAGAAAACTTAGCTGGGTGTTGTGATGGGCACCTGTAGTCCCAACTACTTGGAAGACTGAGGCAAGAGGATCTCTTGAGACTAAGAGTTTGTGGTTGCTGTGAGCTATGGTGCCACATCACTCTGCCCAAGGTGACAGAGTGACACTCTGTCTCAAAAAATAAATAAAATAAAAAATAAAATAAAACCTGCCATTAGCCAATGTGGAAGCAAGACGTCTGTCCGCGTGTCTCTGTGCCTTTACGTTCCTCTAAATATAGGAAGCTGCATTCTCCTCCATTCAGCCTGCTTCCTTTGTAAGGGTGTAAGCTTTCCCGTCTCTATAACTTGAGTTAGCCTACGATTTGTGGTGGCAACCCAGGCTCCAACCCCAGATGCCCCCATTGATCCAGAGTCACTTCCAATCTCATAGCTTTTTTTGTGAGGCTTTGTTTACCTTTTCAAGAGTGAAGCTGATTGTCTCCACCTGAGCCAGGCACATGCCCATGTTCCTTTCAGATAAGACCAGGAAGTAGCCACCTGGTACAGTGCAGCTGCCTTGGCTGCCTCTCTAGCATGCACCAAGGGTATCATTCCCAGATGAGGGCTTACGGATCTTCAAATGTATGTAGCACATGTAATCCCGACTAAGAGCTTCCCAGAAAACCTGCTGCATGGTCAACATCACACGCGCTCTCCATTTTTATAAACTCACTAGAGTGAGAAAGTTCCCCTTCTGAATAAGGAAAGACATGAAGCATCCTCCACAGAATGACTGAAGCCCGTTAGCAACAAGGCTCCGGGATTCACTACTCAAGCCCCATATTTCTACAAAAGCAATTGTATGAGCAATTGTGCTCGAAAGCAATTACATCTCATACCATGTCATCAGCATAAAAGAAATATAAATCCAAGAGTTAATCTGAAGGTGTAAACAATGGCTGACAGCCTACATAAATTGTATTAGGGATACTTTGATAAGCTCCCAGTTTTCCATACTTCCCTCATCCTCATCACATTAGCTGTTTTGGCTCAGCAAACGTCAGGGGGCATATGTGTTGGTGGCAGCCGGAAGTAGAAGAGCTGGAAAAAAAGACTAAGAAAGACAGAAAGAGGTGGAGAAATACGTAGGAGAATAACAACTTTAAAAGGGGGGAAAGGCCAGGAGAAGAAGTGAATCTGGGAACCAGGAAAACCTCCTTTCTCCCTTCCGACCTCTCTATAGAGGAAGGTGACCAGAGGTGTCTTTATGAATTTACTTGACATGCTTTCTCCCAGCCCTCAGCAAACAGGGAGCAATTCCTAATAGGCTATTATTTATTCAAGAAACATTCACTGAGCATCTGAAGGGAATAGATGGAGTCAAGATTTTAGGCAACTCACAGACCGGAGACCAGTGCAGGAGACAGTTGAATAAGCAACTCAACTAGGATCAGCAAGCCATGAAGCAAGTTCAGTAGGATTATGGCTGTTCAAGGGGCACTGTATAAAACTAAATGAGTGTCCAGGAAAGTAGCATTAGGGGAAGGAGAATCCTCAACTCTGTTGTATTCAACCATGGAAAGGACATTATTATGGGTTATATTTTGTCCCACCCCCACCATCAAAAATCCTATATTGAGGTCCTAAATCCCCAATACCTCAGAACGTGGTCTAATTTGAAAATAGGCTCGTTGAAGACATAAGTGGTTAAAACAAGGTCATTAGGGCACTAATCCAATATGTCTGAGCATCTTTATAAGAAAGGAGAAATTTGGACAGACAGATGCCAGATGAAGGTGAAGGCAGAGATGCAGGTGTTGCTACCACAAGCCGAGGAGCCCACAGCTCACCAGCAAACCATCGGAGACTAAGAGCCGGGGGCAGATTCTCCCTCGACCTTTACAAGGACCCAGCTCTGCCCAGACACCTTCCTTTTGGACTTCTAGCCTCTGAGACTGTGAGAGGAGGAATTTCTGTTGTCTAAGCTTTGGATTTAAGGGACTTTGTTATGGCAGCCCTCGCTCACTAACACAGATATCCTGCAGGCTCCAGAGATTGAGAGAAGGGTTAGTCCATCAGGTTAAGGGGCCTGCATAGAAATTCAGCTGCTTGAGAAAAACGGACTTGGGGGAGCCTGACAAATCCCTCATGTTTCTGGTGTTCGTGATGGAGAGTGATACAAAGTGGGGCTGTAGAGGCAGACGAGGGAGACGAGTTACGACACGTGTTGTATGCACAGCACTTCATTGTGAAAGTTGGTGAAGGATCGAGGTCCTGGCATCACACGAGGGCTGCCCCAGGACGTGTCCACTGTGTACCTGGTATTATCTGACATTCCAAAGCTCTATTTGTTGAGTGAATTAACAAGAACCGACGACTTCTGTGCAAACATCCAGCATCAGGCTTTACCACACAGCCTGTTGCGTGAATTCTAGCCACTTCTTAGTCTCCCTATAGAGAAAAGCCCTAAAGCAAGACACTATAATTTTCTCTGGAATGAAAAAATCATCCCTAGTAGCAAAACACTGTGAGTGTCCCTTGTGCTGCTACGTTCCTGGAGCTTCCCTGCCTTTCAACCTAACGCACTTGTCAGGCATAGTTTAGAAACCACAAGTTGCTAATTTCACTCTAAGTTCAGTTCTATCTTTTTGGAATGCAGAGAAAGTGCAAGACGGGCTGAGAAGTCCGGAGTTGTCATTAGGAAGAGGAGAGAGAGTGACCAGCCTCTGGGACTGACTTTGACTCCCCCCAGCTCAGAACTGTTCCTTCTTAGACAGACTTGCTTTCTCCACAAATCATGCTGTGGGTTGTGGTGGGAGCCAGAGGGGGGCAGCCTTGTAGCAAAATGCTGAAGGCTCCACTAACTTCTTTCCCTGACAACTTATATGGCAGCGAATTTATTATGCTGCCTCTTTTTAGTTTTTCTTGCGGGGGGTAGGGAGGAATATCACTAACAATGAGGAAGAGAATGTCATCCATTTCTTTAACTTAAACATGCCCGCTTGAGTGGTGAACAGTTGATCTCTAAGCTTGCTGTTTTCAGGCTATAAAAGCTGTTTATTTCACTCTATAAAAGAACATTTGAACTTATATAGCTATTTAAGTTTAAATGTTTGGGGGGAAAGAAAAATGCAAGGGGAATTAGCAAAGGGAGGCTGAAACCTGATTTCTCCCTGCTGCAGGGTTTTCATAGAAACTTCCTTCTTTGGGAATCCCCCCTGCCTGCCCCCAGCGCACCCACGGCAGCCCCAGTGCACAGGAAATGTACTGAGCTGAGTGTGATTTCAACATTAGCTGTCATTTCAGCAAAGCTCTCAGAGTCAATCATTTCTCATGCACTGGTGTGAGCCGCGTTCACTAGGGACCCTTTGGCTCTTAAAAAGCTGCAGCTGCCCCAAAGAGGTGAAAGACATTAACAAATCTGTGTTGTTTTTCTCCTAAAAACTGTGAGTTAGTGGGAGGGAGCTTGGTAGAAATGTGCTTCCCTCCCCGCGCATGAAGGGCAGCTGGTCTGCTGGCTCGGAGAACGACTAGTCCTGAGGTTTGCAGAGTTGAGCAGCTTTCTACTGAGGAGGGCTCAGATTCCGCCAGGCAGCCACCGGCACTCAGGCCTTGACATCTCACTGGAAGGGTTAAAGTTGCTCCAAGACAAGCTGTCCCCACATCACAGTTGGCCCAATAATAGTCCTGTTTTATGCTTGTTTTGCTCATGGTATATTTTCAAGGATGACTCCTTTACCCTTCACAGTGTCCTGGTGTAGATCCTACATGGAGCAACCAACCTATTCCCAAAGTATGCTCCTGCACTTTAGGCCACATTTGTGCCCAATTTGGGGACACAGTGAGGCTTTGTGATATAGACAAGTTTGAGAGACGAGATGAATTCTCTTGGTTTGGGTTTCCCTAAGACCAGACCTTAGTCCATTGGGGGAGGGACAGAAACACCTATGGAAGAAGTGAGCGAAAGGAACCACAGTCCAAACAGGTGTGTTAGCAAGCCCTGGACACCTGCAGTCTCCTGAGGATGCGCTGGCAGAGAAGGAATCACAGAACTGTTTCCCATGGTGGGTGAAGATACTCCCCGCAGTTTGCCTGCAGGAGGGCAGAGCATCTTTAAGCTGCTTTGGACAAAAAGCTACAAGCAAAAAGTTGTCGACACATGTGCAGATCCTGAGAGAAATGAAGGCATAAGATCCAAGAAATACGAGCCAGCACTTATATTGCCTCCTATAGGAGGAGAAGATGGAATAGAGAAAACACAAATGTTATCTAGTAACCAGGTATTTCCTGGTCCTTCTGACACGAATGTTCCTCCAGGAGGCTCATCACCCTAACACGGTCAAATTACATTTAATGTGCAATTGTTTGCTGTATGCCTTTTCTGCCAAGTTGCCATCTCAATGAGAGCAGGACTGCATTAGTTTTTATGTATGGCCTTTGAATATATGATAACATCTGCTAAGTGTATCAATAACTGACTGCATTGTTTTATGTCATTTATTACTCTCCATTTTCCACCAGTTTTATAAGATAGATAGCATAATCTCCAACTTGCAGATAAGGAAATAAGAGAAACTTTCCCCATTATCACATTGCTCAAAAATCCAAATCCAGGTTTTTCTTCATTTGCCCTCACCCAGGAGAGTCTTCCCACAAAAGGGAATATTGATAAACATTTTCCCACTTTTTTATGGCTCTGTACTGCCACACGATGTGTAACAGAATCACAGATGCTGCCTAAGCCTAGTTTCCTCCACTTCCCACACTCTGTTCAATTCACCCTTCTATTCTAGGAAGTCACATCAAGTCTGCTCTGATTGTTGGAAGATCCAGCAAGGCATATAGTGTTTTCATCTCTATCACCTGGATAAAATAATAAAAATGTAAATAACCTCAGAAGCATTGAAAATAGTAAAATCTAGTCAAATAATTAGAAACAGTGAGTTTCGAGCATTTACTTATTACCATTTCTTAAGAGATGGGATCTCACTATGTTGTCCAGGCTGGAGTTAAGGGTCTATTCACAGATGCAGTCACAAAATACTATGTCCTTAAAGTCCTGGACTCAAGTGATCCGCCTCCCTCAGCTTTCCAAGTATCTGGGAATGGCAGATGATTGCCTTTTTAAAATAGAGTGTATTAATTGAACATTTATAAATTTAATTTTATTAATGGCTTTTATCTAACAACTAGCGCACAAAATTTTTGTAAATTTAACAATCAGCTCTAATGAGCAGGTACAACCCGACTTGCGTGTACCATTTTGGAGACTCTCTTTTCAATAAGTCCTTCATTTCGTAGAGACTACTCAGATCTGTGTCCTCAATTCAAAAAAGGAAGGTTTGAGGGGTGAAAATAGCCAATGGAAAGTGGCTCAAGATTCTGGATGGACAACTAACAGTGAACCAACTCCTTGTTGAAGCTATTAAAGAAGAGACTCTTTGTGTATGATGCATTCTGTTTGGCATTACCCTTGTTGCTGATCAAACATCCTGTGTCTAGAGAGGCTGACCCTTCAAGACTTCACTATTCATGGTCCTTTGACCTCTTGCTTCTAGTTGAGCACAATTTAAAGAAGGTACTGGTAAGAGACGTGAAGGCAGAAGAAGAGAGAATTGGGAGTATATACACAGCTACTTGCTCCCGGCATCACTGCCTTTTAGAGCTACCGTGTGTCGGGGAGCACATTTCCATGTTATATTCTCATTGTGCTCAGCCCATCACATCCATGCTCTGATCTCTGCCCACTTACCAACCATGGGTAGGAAAAAGAAACAGAAACAAATACCTTATCTGGTATAAGCTTTTCTTACCTTCCACATGCAATTGCATTCATCCAGGTGGGCACCCCATAAACTCACCTTGACCAGTTGGATGAACATGGTTTCATGCTTTGTTCTGAGAGCCAGGCCTAGGATCTAATGCCAGGCACAGTCGGAATTGTGGGAATTATAATGAAACAAAGCACCTTCTAGGGCCATTTTAGAACTGCTATTGTGTCCATCTGGCCGGATGGTTCTCTCTGGAGACCACATCCTTGCCGTGCCCTTATGCACACTTTTCTCTGGCCTGGTATCCTTCCTGATCTGATATCCCAGCACCATGTGTAAATTCAGTTGTCAAAACTTCCGCAATCCAATATTAGACAGTTAAACTAATATGAATGGAGTATGTACCATGTGCTGGCTACACAATCATATCAGCACTGTGCTAAGCAGTTCACACATATGATCTCTTCCACATGATAACAACTCTATAACACTGATGCCATCATATCCCACCTCTCCCATTATGTGGCCCATCAGGCCTGACATAGTCACAGCTTCCACAGGGCTCATGGACTTCTGCAAAACCCCTACCTTACTTTTTCCTTCCAGCCCTAGATGAGGCAGTCACTTTCTAATCTCTGCATCTCCTCATCTCCTCTTTACTGTTTCAAATCTTCTTATACCTAGAACATAATTTCCTACATTAAATTCTCTCTGTTGAAGTTCCTGGCTTTCCTAAACTGAGAGGCTTCTCTACCCCTTGTCCTCTGTTCTCACACTTCTATAATTCTGTGTGTACTTAATTTATTGCAAACATCCTCCTCTACATAATTATTTGTTTCCTTTATAGATCTAACTAGCAATAACCAGCTATAGCTAGTTATTTTAATAGCAACCTATTCCCCTTGACTTGTTTATTGTCTGCCTTCCCTGATGACCTGTAGGCTCTGTGAAGATAGGCAACCTACATATTTTATTTATGGCTGTGTTTGCAACATTCCAGTAGATGATAGGCTCGTGGGCACTCATACTAAATAAATGAATGGAAGCATTCATGAATCCTCATTTTGTAATAAGCTTAAAAAAGGTGAATTGATTTTTCAGATCACTTGATTTTGTGCTACCACATAGCCCAAGCCACCATCTCCCTTATGTCAACTGCTTTTCTCTATGGATTTTAGAATCATGGCCTGGGTTCATCTTATACCTTCCCACTTCCATTGTCCCTGTTTCCCCGGGATTTTTGTGAGCCAGCCTTCACTACCACCTACTGTTGCATTACTCTTCGTATACTAGGCTGTTCATTCTTCCTTCTGTGGCATCGTGAGCCATTTTTCTAATATATCTCCTGATCCTTGGATGGACCAAATTTCATTCCAGTCTGGATCCCTGTCCTTATGTAACTGCCTTCCAAGATTTCCTAAAAGTGTATAATGTTTGCAGAAATGAAGGTACTCAGATGCAGACAGGCCTAAAGCAGGTGGTTTCTCCCAAAACAAACAAACAGAAAACCAGATACCTAGGTCCAATCCCAGACCTACCTGTTAGGTAGGACCTGGGATCTACATTTTTAAAAAGTGTCTTGTGTTCTGTGAGCCAGCCAGAACTCTCCCTGTGGCCATGATAGAGGCAACGCAAGAGAAAATGGCAGATGCATATGGAAATGAAAGCAGGACCAAGCAAGGGTTGTAGGTGAAAGCAATGAATGGTGCCATCTGATTTTCAAATATTATGCTCCTCTGGAGCAGAAGGGAGGGACTGCCTGTGCCCAGACTTGTTGACTGATCGTGTCCTCGAGACCGCTTCCTGTCCCTGTCCCCATTCCTACTCCTCAGCACTCTGGGAGGCAGAGGGCCTGACAGTAACCAGGCAACTCCTGAGTCAGGCCTGTTTTGAGCTCCCTGCTAGGGCGCTGCCAGATAAAATATAAAATACCCAGTTGAATTAGAATTTCAGATAAACAATATATATGTATGTACTTGTACTGAAAAAGTATTTGTTGTTCATCTGAAATTCAAATTTAACCGGACAACTTGTATTTTTGATTGCTACATCTGGCAACCCCATTTCCTACAGTTGTCTAATATTGGGTGGGTTGAAACATGAACCAAGACTATGTTCCTTTCTAAGAGTACATTTTGAATATCTGTTTCTGTGAGTCACTCAGGGAACAGGGATGTTGAGGAAGTCTCTCTTTAATAAACATGGTCTTCTGCAAGGCTTTGCACTTGAGAGGTTCAATTCCCTATACATGGACCTATGGCTGATGGCTATCTGGGCCCTGGGTCCACCTACAGCAAATGCCCAGTGATCTGGCATGATTTGGGGGAGAAGCTCCATCTATCTCAGAAAACCAACATCAGTTCAGCTAAACTAGATCAACCATTTTAGGCATATATATAATTTGTCTTTTCCTTTTTTTGGTTATTATAAAGATATTGAACAAATTTGTCTAAGGGTATATCCTGCCTTATTTTGCATTTATCATACATGTGGATTAAACTCAGATTTTTTTTTTATGAGTGATGGGATTGTTTTCTATTCTATGGAAGCCTTTGTGTTTGTTGTTTATTTATTCATTTAACAAATCATTTTTTCAAGAGTATATTAAGTGCCATGAGCTTTTCCAGATGTAGGAGATATCGAAGTGAAATAAAGGAAAACAAAACACTGGCCTTAAGGAGTCCATGCTATGGAGAAAACAAGGAAGGGGGGGTGCAGTGTGCCTCTGGGGAGGTAACAGGGTTGCAATTTAAAAGTATTGATTAAGAGCGATCTCACTGAAAAGGTGACATTTACATGGCAATTTGAAAGAGAACGATTCTAAGACTTTAAGTACTCTTTAGGGAGTTTGCTTAATCATAATCCATTAAAAAATATATGCATTTACCTGAAAGGAAGTATTTTACACCAAGTCTATAATTTATCAAGAAATCAGATTCGTAAGATGGCATTGATGCCTTTAATGTAAATATCCACTCTTCAATCTCCAATGGAGCAACTCAGGGGTACACAGTGAATCAGAGTTGTTCCTGATGGCAGTTTCTATCACGCACTGCAGTGCTTTCAATGTAGGTTCTGAAGTGTGACTGGTGGGTATAAATCCCACATGTTATGGGGATGGGCAAATTCCCACCCAATGGGTATGGTGCACACTCTCTGGTGGAAGGTACACTTATAATGTTGACACAAACTGTACAAAAAAAAAGTCTTGTAAACAAAACATGTGTACCACCTAATATTCTGAAATTTAAAAAATTAGAAAAAAGTGATATTATGCATGACCAGTTGCTTTAACACGCTGTGCCTTGGCTTCCTAATATTACCTGGGACAACCCCGTTGTGAGGGTCAAATAAGATAATGCAGAATCTCTACCTCATAGAAAGTTCTTAATGGTGTACTGATAAGCTGGATCTTCAGAAGAAATAATAATAATAAAAAAATCCCTGACATAACATTTGTCCATTTCTATGGTATAACTATTCTCACCTTGGTTGGTCAGTTTCAAGGTCCGGTAATTGAACATGGAGTTGGGAAGGGATGCACACAGCCAAGTCCCCTGAGTTGGTCCCCTGGGTGGCTGTATCACACTACACAAAGATCCATGGTGCCATGGTAGCTATGCTGAGTATTTGTTTCTTGAAACAGAATAGTCTGAAGAATGTATCTTCACGTACATTTATTGGTGGCTTTAGAATAGACTTTCTCAACCTTGGCATTGTTGACACCTTGGGTTTCACATATGTATCATTTACTACTGGAAAGCTTTCCTTTACATTACAGAATGTTGAACAGATTCCCTGGCCTCTCCCAACTGAATACCAGTGACTACCTTCCTGCCTCAGTTGTGCCAACCACACATAGCTCCCCTTACTGCCAAAAGTCACCCGGGGAGAGGGGGGCAAAATGTCCCTGGTTGAGAACTATGGCTTTAAATAAATACAAACATAATCTAGAAACATAGGTATCTAGAGGAATACATTTAGAATCATAGTATTAAAGCAAAACATAATACAGTGCTCAAGTGATTACAAATATACCCAAATATAAGTAATTTTTAAGTAACTGAGGTTTACGTAAATTGATCAGTGGGTTGATATTAGGGGAAAAGGCCGCTCAGATGTCATAAGTGGGAAGCAGCTGGGGCCCATTGACAACAGAAAGGCCTTGGCACCTACCTGGATTCTGTTCCTTATGTGCTGTGTGGTTCTGGACAAATCACTTAACCAGTCAGAGCCTCTACATCCTCACTAATGGAAAAAGAACAACTCAAAAAAGATTGTGAAAATAATAGTCAAATTTATAAATATTTATTAAAGAGGAAAGAAAAGGGTCCTTGTTAGCTCTGAGATTTCGGGGATTGGTAGGCCTTGAGCAGGGACTGATGGGAGGGGAAGCCCAGAGGTGGGGTGGGCTGGGGAACGTGAATGATAAAGTGCCTGCCCCGTCACACACGGCCGCGGGTCACTGCTTGGAAATGTGAGAACAAAATGGGACCCCAAGCTAATGACTTTCAGGTGTGCTGGCCCTGCTGCCTGGCCATTGGGGAGAGAGGCTGAGGCCAAGGCTAACGCTCCAGCACTGCCAAGGCAAACATCTAGGCCTGGGGTACAGCCAGAGCCCTGGGGCCTCCTACCAGAATGCAAGCACCCTGTGGTTGCCTGTGTCCCCCGAGCCTGCATCTGCCTTCTGTGGACACAGAGGTTACCCATTCCTGCCTCTCTCCTGCTGCCCAGCTGCCCCTGCTACCCTGTTACCTGCATAGCCCAGGAGTGGTGCCATTGTTTCCTCTTTTCTCACTCCCAACCTGGGTCTCAGAGAAAACTCTGCTGGCTGGAGGCGTACCTGACTTACACACTTTAGGCAGGTGGGCAGAGAAGTCTGCCACCTTCTCTTCCGTCAATGCTTCACTTTGTTCTGTTCTTTGCACTTTGTACCTTGCTCGACTCCAGCTCCCATACATATTCCATGTGTATTCTGAATTCCCCTTCTTCCTTCCATCACCCAGCCATGGAGATGGACTCAACCCTGATACAGTTCTTTTTGTTTGTTTGTTTTTTTCTTAGAGACAGAGTCTTACTGTGTCGCCCTTGGTAGAGTGCCATGCGTCACAGCAACCTCCAGCTTGTGAGCTTAAGCGATTCTCTTGCCTCAGCCTCCCAAGTAGCTGGGACTACAGGAGCCTGCCACAACGCCTGGCTATTTTTTGTTGCAATTTGACTGGGGTTGGGTTCAAACTGGGGCCGGTGTCCTACTCACTGAGCCCCAGGCACCGCCCCCTGATACAGTTCTTAAGCGGTCTTCTCTGCTCAACATGACACTCTCCAGCGGGTTATGGGGCAACTTGGTATCACAAGTGTAACAGCGGTCAGTCTCAGAAGGGAGCATGTGCAGAGGGGCCGAGGCAGCTTGGTTCAGAGACGTCTATTGATACCACAAATGCTCCCTCTTACAGGCATCCGACCCCAGGCTCACAGGAGGACATGCTTGGAGCCCACAAGCCAGACTGTTGTGAAAGCATTTTCGCTCTGAGACTCACAGTCATGGGTCAGAATCTAGATAGTGCTGCCTGCTCAGTAGCTGTTCATAGATGATGTGGCCTCTCTGTGTCTCAGTGTCATCAACGACTCTTTCACATGATTGTCAGGAGGACCTCTGGGTTTACGTCTTCGTCATTGAGCAAGAATTTATTAAGCATCGATGATGTCCCAGAAGCAGTGCCAGGTTCTGAGGATATAGCTGTGGACACAGCGTGGTCCCTGATCTCCAGGGCCCTCCTCCAAGGGGGGAAAGACAGTTGAGAACCGTATCAAGGTGATACACTCTGGGTGTGAATGACAGAAGTAAGAGACAAGAGCAGAGTCTTCCTGGAATGCACCATTCACAATCCTGCTTCCAGGCCTTTGCATTCCTGTTCCTTCTGCCCTGATTGTGCAAATATCTGCAACTCTGGCCCCTTTCTTCAACCCTCTGCTTAGATGCCATCTTTCCACAGACATCTTCCCCTAACCTCCTATATAAAACAACTCCTATTCTCTCTGGATCTGTTCCCTGTTATCTATTTTTTCCTAGTCATAACATCACCTGATACATTACTCTTTCTTTTTTTTTTTTTAATTTCCCTTCCCTGCTCTAAAAGGTAAGCTCCATGAGGAGCTTCTGGAATTACGGCTATAATTCCAGAAACTATGACTGATATGTAATTAAATGATTTCAGAGATATTTATTAAATGAACAAATCAGTGAATGAATGAGTGGAAACTGAAGCGATAGAGTGAAAGACATAGTCCTTCCTGGGAATATATCATGGACAGAAACCCTTGAGAGACACCTGCAGGAGGGTTCAGAGTTTTTTGAACAATGCAAGGAACAGCTGAGGGAAAAGCATGTGCGAAGAACAGGCAGAAAACTGTGGTGTTTTTGAGTAACTAGGGAGTGGCAGGCAGACTCCATAACCTGGCATTTATAGGTCCCTTCCAAGTAGCATCTGCTTGCCTGGCCTTTTTCACCCCAGAATCCTAGGTTTCAGCTAGAGGAAATCAGCAGGCTTTTGCTATGTTATTTCTCTTGTCATTGGTCACGTCTACGTGCCAAAGACCTACTCACTCTATTGAGACGATGCTTTGCCAATGTTTCATTACATCAAGGAGGTACACAAATAACACTCTTCTTCATCCCTTGTTATTTATGGCTCCAACATTCTCAAGAATATGTAACTTCTTTGGTGAGACAAATGTGCTCATACGTCAAGGTTAGAGTGAAGACCACTGAGAAGGTGGATGAGAAAAGTCTGCCTTTTATTTCAGAGCTAAGTTTTCACAGACATTGATCCACACCTAGTAGAGAAAGGATTGAGTCCTCTTTGGAAAATTCGTAAGTGTGTGATCAAGGGACCCACATTGAATGAGTGTGATGAAGACCTTGCCCAACCTAGCTGAAGACAGGGGCACTGCTGGTGATCTCGGCTCCACAGATCTTCCCCTGGAACCACCAGGACCCTGGTCACATCGGCCTCTGTCGACCTGCTTCTCCTTCAGAGAAAACCTTTAGTAGCAGCCTACTCTCGACAATGGCTGGTGACCAGTGTATGTTGAGTCGTAGTACAAAACACAGCTGAAATGACCAGCAACACTGTACTGACTATAAGAGGAAATGATGCCATTTTATAGATCCAAAAGAACAGCAGTAGGTTGCTAATTGTTCACTGATGTTAGAACTATTCTATCTAGACGTTAAACTATTCTACCTAAACGTTAGATGTTTTATCAGGAATAAATATTTTGGAAAATAGCTGATCTGTGTGCTCGTTGGTTGGGATCCAGGTAGCCTGAGACGCATTGAGACATCCAGCGAATGTTAAAACAACTGAGACCTCTCAATGATTCTGAAGGATCATGGAAGCCAGAGATGACTTCAAATCCCCACCCTGGACAAGAGCGGAGGGCTGCTCTCCTCTCGTTCCTATCCGAGGGCTGGGTGTGTCTCAAAATCTAAGCGAGCACTGGGAAGGTCACCTGCAGTGGGGGGAGATTCTTGGAAGGTGACTAGAACTCGATCTATTCACTGGGATGGGCCACTCACTTATAAACCAGGAACAAGAAAACCTAGGTATGGGTGTATGGATAAAGTCAAGGTTTGGATTCAGGACTTCTTAACTTCAAATGAGCGTGTGCATATCCGGCACCCTGGTCCCTTCTTTTATTCCACACTGCTGGTGTTTACTGTGTGAAGCCACATCAAAAGGAATCCTTCATGCCCTGAGTCTGGTATACCATGCCCAATCAGGACTCTGGAGGTGGTGTCTCTGCCCTTGCTTGATTTTAATATGACAGGAGGTCCTGAAAGTCCTTTGTATTCATTTTATTTATTTATTTTAATGGCCTAAATTTAACTCCACTAAGCAAATCAATTCAGCACTGAGGCTGAAATTTACGATATGCCCACCAATACTATGCCTCAACAGGGTGCATTAAGAGGCTAGTTAAACACCAAATGTGGTATAAATCTCAGCCTTATAGGTGCGCTGAAAACATAAATAGCTTCCAAAGAACTGCGATCAATACCAGGATATATGTTCAAGCTCAAAGTGTGCAAATAATTTAAATTTTAAATTAGCCCCCTCCTTTGGCATCCCCCAATATCCTGGCCCCTGCAATTTCTGTTAATGGCACCGAATTTCCAGTATATAAATATTGGCTTTGAATCTCTGTTAAGATATCAAAACTGAGACTGAGGTGACATCCAGGTCTGTGTGGTGGCTGGAATCCAGAGATGGAAATGAGGAAGACGTCCACGAGGGGGTCACAGGAAAGGAGATAAGGGTGGGCATCTGTGAAGGTACCATAGATGTCAGTGGATTAACTAAATAGAGGAGGGCTGAGCTCACGGAGATCAGGCAGGGCAGGTGGCAGGTTGGTAGTGGAAGGTCTGGAAGCAGGTAGAACGTGCTAGGTCATATAAAAATGTGTTTTGGCAATGCCCTAGTGGGACTGGGCTGGACTTGTGGAAAGCCGTGGATTCTGAATGGAAGCACCGAGTGTGGGTCTTAGCACAAAAACACCAGACACAGCTGCAAGGTGGAAGCGGCATCAGAAGCAATGCAGACCCAATGCCCACTGCCAAGCCCTAAATGAGTTGTTTGCCTTTTACTGGTGTTGGCTTTGAGGCAGAGGCAGGGCAAGCTCACAGGGGTGAGCTAGTGGTGCTTAGAAGGCTGCAGGGCTAAGGTTACATGGGAAGCTACAAGCTGTGTCCTTCAGGAGCAGTTCCTGCAGCGTCTGTCTTCTCTGGGTGATGGGACACAAGTCCTATCCTGATTTTCTCCAAAAGGGGTTCACTCTGGCCAGAGGTCAGAGTGCAAATACCTCGGAATGAAACTGGTCTTTACCTGGCTAATTTCAGGGGTGGGAGACTTAATTTACCAGCCTTTTCCTCCAGGTGTTTCTCATAGGTCACTTCACCTGGTAGGCTAAAGAGTCGGGGCACCTGAGTTTCAATTCTCACTTGACTGCTCACCAGTAGTGGCACCGTGGGAAAATTATTCAACCTCTGAAAACTCCATTCCTCATTCATAAGATAAATATAACAATGGAACCTAGTTCACCGAGTTGATGGAAATATTCTATAACGTTCAGGCATTTATCCTGTCTCATAATCACTTCTCCAGTCACTCTTACTCAGCAAGAGTAATACTTGTTAAGAAAATATTTAACAGATGCCCTGTAGCAACCAGACACATTTTCAACCCTGAGAACACGTGGAGAAGGGTAGTGACAAATCCCTGTCTCCATGCAACCTGTGTTCCAGTTGGGAAGGACAATGCTCAGCAAAGACAAAAGAAGATGTGATATGTCAGAAGACAAGTGTTATGAAGAAAAAAATAAAATTGGCTAAAGCAATAGACAGTGACACGATTGTTCTTTTAGCTAAGGGAGCCAAGGAAAGCCTCCCTGAGGAGAAGACATTTGGGCAAAGATGTGAGTGAAGTGAGAGAGCTGTGTGGAAAGAGGGTTCCAGGCAGGGGAATCAGATCAAGTGCAAAGGTCCTGGGGCAGACGCATGTGTATTTATGTTCAGTGAGCAAACATGGGGCAGCCCGGTGGCTAAAGGGGCCACAGCAGAATGGGCGAGGAGGAGAGAGGGAGGAGCTGAGTGACAGCAGGCAGCCTGGTGCTCAGCAGGGGTGATAACGACTTTGAATGTTATTCTGAATGAGCTCCATGGGGAATCATCTGAGGACTCTGAAACGGGGAAGCTACATGACCTGGCTTAGAGTCGAGCAGGGTGTCTCTGGCCACTGTATACCAGATAAATCATCTCAAGATGAAAACAGGGCCTCTTAGGAGTTTCTTGCAGTGTCCAGGGGAAAATGGTGAGAGTGGTAACGCTCCTGACACCCAGGAGCATCACTGGTACACTGTGTTACCAGTTGAGACCACAGGAAATGGCCCTTCTCCTGTGTCATTCTTATTATCCCTGCCTTAGTTGTCCCTCCCTCCTTTTGTACCTTGCACACGCGGGAACCCTCTCCAAACCTCCCAGTTCCAATTCAAGGAGTACCTTGCTACTGGGTGGTCAGAGGGTCCATCCCACCCTGAGGAATATCCACAGCCTCTGCGTGCTGCTCTAATGGCTGGAGACAGGCATTCCAAAGCAGTGTGTCCTGGCAGGCTTGTTCCCAAATGCGAAAGCCTCTGGTCTCCCTGTTTATAGGGCACCTTTCTGCCTGTTCTCCTTGCTTCTTCCTGACCTACTCGATAGTCAGACTAACCTAGAGGTGGCTTGAAGTCCAGGGAAAGGTCAGCAAGGAGACGCCATTTCCAATGGACAGCAGTTTCTATAACTTCTGAGTTCTGAGTCCTCACTACCCCAACCTCAAAGACAATGCCACAAATTGGATGAACAACACAAGGAACAGGTAGAAATGGGAATGCTCCGAAGACAATATTTTCTGGGATGAAAGTCTGGCAGGCTCTGCCTTGTCACCTTTGTCTGTCCTTTTGACCTCCTTGGCATTCCGGTTGCAAGCTGGCCCCATCTTACTGCTCTAGCAAAGGGCTTCTCTCAGCTTCCATTGGAGGGTTTCCTTGGCTCACAGTCATCAGAGAAATAAAAACAATCTGGATGTCAACTCTGACACCCTACAGCTTCTGGCTCAGGCCTGCAATGAACAGGGGAGCAGGGCAGGTGCCCCAGCTCCAGGGCCACCTCTTTTTAACACTTTGGTGAGAGAAGAAATTTACTTCATATAAAGATATTGATTTCTTCTTTTTTGTAGGGTTCAAAATCAGTCAAGGAAGCCTCTTCAAAGAAGGTGATGTAAGGATTTATATGATCTCTGCTGATGAAAAGGGGGAAGATGTACAATCAGGAGAGAAGGAATAGGCTGGACAGTTTCTTAAGGGTTCTGCATGGTGGAGGCCTGGGTGGTGGGGAGGAGGAGTGGCTGGGTGACGGCCTGGGTGGTGGAGGAGCGTGGCTGGGTGACAGCCTGGGTGGTGGAGGAGG